>PVJC01007259.1:0-52043 GCA_004026665.1 Murina feae | reverse complement strand
AGAGAGAGAGAGAGAGAGAGAGAGAGAGAGAGAGAGAGAGAGAGAGAGAAACATAAAGTGGCTGCCTCGTGCAAAACCCCTACTGGGGATCCAGTCTTCAACCTGGGCATGTGCCCAGACCGGAATCAAACCAGTGACCTTCTGGCACATGGAACAATGCTCAACCAACTAAGCCACACTGGTCAGGGCTAACTTGATTTATTTTATTTTTTTATATATATTTTATTGATTTTTTACAGAGAGGAAGGGAGAGGGATAGAGAGTTAGAAACATCGATGAGAGAGAAACATCGATCAACTGCCTCCTGCACACCTCCTACTGGGGATGTGCCCAAAACCAAGGTACATGCCCTTGACCAGAATTGAACCTGGGACCTTTTGGTCCGCAAGCCTACACTCTATCCACCGAGCCAAACCGGATAAGGCTTGATTTATTTTTGAGACTGTGTATAAACACAATTAACCTTAGGTCTCAACTTACCTTAGGTCCTACAGGTCTAAACTTCATCCAATAGCGACAGGAATAAAAAATGGATAGCCTTGATCTTCACCCATTATAGTTGCTAGTTATATGCTCTAACCAAATTGCTGACATTCAGCATAATACTTTCCAGGTCCATATATGCTGTTGCAAAAGGTAAAATATCTTTCTTTGTTTATGGCCAAGTAATATTACATTGTGTAAATGCAACAGGGCTTTTTCATCCATGAATATACTAGATGGGTACTTGGGCTGCTTCCAAATCTTGGCTATTATAAATAACAGTATTATTTCTATCTCTCCCTCCCTCTCCCTTCCTCTCTGAGATCAATAAAAAACATATTAAAAAGAATCCCAGCCCTAACCAGTTTGGCTCAGTGGATAGAGCATCAGTCTGCGGACTCAAGGGTCCCGGGTTCGATTCTGGTCAAGGGCATGCACCTTGGTTGCGGGCACATTCCCAGTGGGGGGTATGCAGGAGGCAGCTGATCGATGTTTCTCTCTCATCGATGTTTCTAACTCTCTATCCCTCTCCCTTCTTCTCTATAAAAAATCAATAAAATATATTTAAAAAAAAAAGAATCCCAAACAATTGGTAAGCTATAGTCTGTCAATAAATATTTCAATGAAAAATGGCCTCCTAAAAGAGCTATAAAGTGATATAACCTCTGACATCTTAGTGTCTCCTGCTGCTTAAAGAGGTCTCATGTCTTAACATTATCATAGGTATGAATATTAATTCCAATGAACTGAGAATTTGAGTACCTGCCATGTATAATAACCACGATGAATAAATATTAGCCAACACATTTTAATAAATCTACTATGTTCCAGTCTCTTTTATTTGAACTCTAGTAACCCTTATAATAACACCATGGGGGACATTACTATTACCTCATTTTACTTAGGAGGGATTGCAAGCACCCAGAGTTTAATAACTTATCCAAAGCTACACACACCTTGCCAGTGGTAGGGCTGGAAGTTCAGCTGGAGATCTGGCTCAGGAGCGCATACTCTCAATCATGATATTACTGATTAAATAGTAACAGTTCTCAAAGTGGAGTAGGTACGTGGTCCAGTGGTATCAGCATCGCTTGGGAAATGGTTAGAAAGTCTTTGACCTCAGCCCAGACATACTGAGTAAGTGGGCACTCTGGTGTGGTGTAAGAAATCTGCTTTAACTTAACATCCTGCAGGTAATTTTGAGACAAAATAAAGGTTGAGAATCACTATGATAGGGAGGGCAGACTGAGTAGCATAGATTCTGCCTTCACTAAACTCTTGAAGTAGAAAAGAACATTGAGTTTCTTAGGCCAATTGTAAAAACTGTGTAGGTGTCAACCACGGACCTGGATTTGGAAGGATGGATGAGCAGTGTGCAGAGGGCATGCTTTTCACCCAGAAACATTAGCGATTCTAGGATCTACCCATGTTTGATGACTGTTGGCAAGTTTACATGTCTCCTCTCTCTGCTCCTAATAAAAGCACCTTAAGTCTGAGTGAATACAACTTACACAGGGAGGGGGAAAGTAGGCTTACAGTTGTGAGTATGCAAAAACACAGAGTTTATTCTTGGATTATTATTTATTAATTATTGTACTATTTCCCATATGAACAACTATAAATCTACTTGTGCCCTACCCTGTGGATTATCTTGAAAAGCATCATGCAAGGGTGTCAGGGAAATGTCACCTCTGGGTCCCTCAGTCATCACAATGTCACTTATAGCAAATAATTGATTCCAGTGCCTCTCAAGGAGGTAGGGCATAGACCTTGCAAGGAGTAGATTTGGGGGCTATGAATTCCAGACGATGGGGTACATAAAAGAATGCTGCTTCTCTTACATCTCATACTCACATGTATTTATTGTTTGGGAACTTCCAGTGCCTAGTACCTTATACCATTCCTAAATGGTCCTCCTGTCCATATGATCTATAATTTTAAATTTACATTGTGTACACATAGCCTTGACTCCTCAGTGACGGGGTAGCAGATTAATGGTTCATAGTATCGGTTCTCAACTCAGACAGCCTAAGTTCAAATCCCAGCTCTTCTTTTAACTTGTGATGCAAACTTGAGCCAGTTATAAATCTTCTTAGTTCCTGCAATATGAGGTCCTAACCAAAAGGTTTAGGCAAGCATTAAACACATGCAGAATACATAATAGACAATAAATACTAGCCCCTCTAAATTGGACAATGAGTTCACTGTGGGGAACAGACACATCTTTTGTTTCCTACCAAGTGCTCTTTGAATGGATTAGATTAAAAAATACAAAAACTTTTGGCTAAGGTAGTTTGGCTGATCTAATCAATATGCACAGAATGCTGCTTACTGAAGTTTAGCTCTAACTACTAGACTGTAAGCTTTATAAGAGAGAGATAATATTTTATGAGTCTTTACATGGCCTAAATCATAGTAAGTGATGAATAAATGTTTGTTAAACAAAGAAGGTGTGACCTGAATTTTACCATTACTTTTGATTCATCTCTTTAACCCCTGCACAGACCACAGTCTCCTTTAAATGGTGTTCTCCTATTGTTGCGTAAAGTTAGATCCGTTGCATTTCTACCCCCAGGAGTGCTCTCAGATCTGTGGCAATGTTCTTTTCCATAGTATCAGTTGACTGTGGCCTTGGGCTTTTAGGGACACTGTATGTATTTTTAGTAAATGGTTTTTCTCGACAGCCCTTTTTCTCAGGTCAGAAGTTGTTCCAACATTAATGATGCCCAAGAACAAAGAGAAGCATCGTTTGTGTGGTCTTTCTTCATTGCCAGGATTTGGCTGTGTTTGTCCTTCTTTGCTGCTGGAAGCTGTGGGAGCTGCAGGCTGCCTCTGTGGGTGCCAGGTCCATAAGGGGACGCAGTAAAGGTGGGTCCTCCCCACCACCATGCTTCGTGTAGACACACAGCTCCCTTCCTGAACTGCCTGAGCCCCTTGCAGGGACCCCTGGGGTTGTCTCCTCTGACAGAGCTTCGACTTGACTAAGGCTCTTTGGGTCAATAATTAATTGGCAGTTACTACAATCTCTTGCTCATCATGGGGACTTTTTTTCTTTCTTCAGAAAAAAAAAAAATAGCACAAATGATGAACCCAAAGCTGACGTAATATGTTTTAAGGCAAGGGCTCTCACTTCCGGGGGGAGGCCCTCCTTCTAACCAGGAAGAAATATAAAAGCACAGTGACAGGTGTTCATAGAAAATGTAAACACTCATGGAGCTCCCGGCTCTGGACACTGGAAGGCATCCAAAGCGAAGACTGTGACACCAGTTTTTCTCAGAGGAGCTTGTTATTTAATAGAAGATAAGGCGCTTGAATTTTATATTAGAAGAAATATAATCACATTACCTTATCCCTGAACATTCAAAATTATCTTTAAGAAAGTTACTTCTTGGCTTCATAAGGATCCAGACTTTCGGATAATGAACTTCAGAGCCAAAACTGTAGCCCTTCTCTGGCTTATATTCCCCACCTCTGCCGTCCAAATGGACAACTCTCGGCAGTCCCTGGAGTCATTTTATACTTGGTAGAATGTGTTCTTTGAGCTGAACAATGACTGCCCAGTTATTTAGGAAAACACAGCCCCACTCTCATTTCTTTGAACACCCAGAGAGCACTCGGCAAAGCTCTTCACTTTACCCCTCCCAGCCTTACTGACTCTGCTCCTTTCTCTGAAGTCGCCCACTTGTCTTTTAAAATATGGAACCTGCACACCAGGCATGATAATCATTAGGTGCTCATGAACTCAGTAACTATTCTTGCAGTTGACCCTAATGCCCCCAGGGGCTGAAGCTCAGGGGATAGAAACTAACATTCTCCTAACTCAACAGGAGGTGTTAATCTTAGATTCTATCAGAGACCAGGGAATCTAAGACGCAGTGTTTACATGAAATGCCCATTTCAGCTGGAAACTAAGACTCTGGCCAATTACACTTTGAACTTATTGAAAAGATGCATTCCCCATATGACTTGAGTGTGTGTGAAAAAGCAGAAAGGTGGCAAACTAGAAATGGAGCATAGGAGTTGGCACCTACCAACTGCCTTGATCTTTGCCCTTTTGACTGCTATGCAAGTGGCCTCTGAGTTTTCACTGTTATTCAGCAATTCATAAAAGGGGGAATGGATTTCTCGGAACTTGTCCGCGGAGACATTCCAAATGTTTCCACCACAGTCATTCATAGTCCCGGTGTGAGCTAGACCTCTTATGATCCAATTTGTACTAGAAAATTATTGGCAAGTCCATTTTTCTGTGGCTTGAGAATTTTTTATTTTTAAAATGCTATTTTATAAAGTTTGATTTATTTTTCTGAAACAAATGTGAAAAGATAATATTATGAGATGATGATATCATTTAAAAGTTGTGGTTTTGTTTGTGTTTTTTTGTTTTGTTTTGTTTAATTTCCTAGTCTGGAAATTTAGGCCAAACTTTATTTCTACAATCATGAAATCAACAAATCTGCTGATTTTAATACCCCATTTTATAGGTTTGTTCAGGGGATAATGACCAACCATTATTTTTGCAATCACATTTCAAATAAAGAAATTTGCTAGTTTTAAGACCCATGGATCAATGATCCCCCAGAATACACATAAAGCATTCATGATAGTGAAATTCAAAAGGCAGATGTTCTCTATGTAGCCCTGACATGCTTTTTGGATTAGCTAAGTACCATTCATAGCTGCTTACCACGTCTGAACGTGAGGGAAATGTGTTCTTACTTGAAGGAAAAGATCTTTCAAGACTTTGTTGTTATTGATTCTATTATAGATTTATACACAACCTAGAGTGGAATTAGACAAAGTCATAAAGCCATGATTTCAAAACTTATCTATGCTACTTGAAAAAAACTACTCGATACAGTGAAAACAGTTTATTGCCAGGCTCAAGATGGATTGCTTTTGACCATAGTTTAGTTCCTTCTGTCCCAAGAGACTATAGAGAAACTGGAGTCTGCAATACAAGTCTGACCCTCACTATTAACCCCATGTGACCTTAGTTCTATTTCTTTCCCTGTAAATTAGATGAACTGTACATCTGCCCCTTCTCCTTTCCCCACACAACATTGTTGGAAAGGACCGCATTATAGAAGGAGCAGAAGTCTGTCAGCTATAGACATTTGTACAAACAGAGCAGCACTAATATAGCTCAGGGGACATTGGGTTGACCTTTCACTTTCATCGTGTCATAGTGTCACTGATACTTTACTTAGTGTCACAAGGATTTGAAGTCCACTTTAGATGAAAGGAAAATCCCTACTGGATACGCCTTCAAAATATATCTAATCTGACCTCTCTTCACCATGACCTCTGCGACCACCTAGTGTGAATCACCATCATTTCTTATGTGCTTCACCATTTAACATCCCTTTCCAAACACACCCAGTGGGATTGCTTTGGGTTGGACTACTTGTCAATGTGGTACTGCATGGAAACTTTGACAAAATATTCCCAACGTTTAATTCCTTGATTTATTCCCTAATTCTTGAATGCCAGAGTTCATGGAGCCCTTAGAGAGCTGCCTCTGTACTTATTTTTATTTATTTTTTATTTTATTGTTTAAAGTATTAAAAATAGTAGTACATATGTCTCTGTACTTTTCAATATATGGGGAAACGGAGGCTCAATGAGATAAGAGACTCCTCCTTTGCCATACAATTATGAAGCACAAAAGAGGGATGAGGAACCTAGTCCTGGGATATAGGAAAAGCCCCTGGATGTAGAATATGGGGTGGATACCTCTACGACTCAAACTGTAGGGTTTCTGGGACTCCCTACTGCATGCACAACCCATGCTGCTGTCTCACAGATATTGGTTAGATGTCTGCAGTTGGAGAAAACGTACCGTCCTTTCAGTGTGATATTGTGTCACATAATACATTAACTTAAATGGTGGTGTGTCCACTGGAGTCCCTGCTCCTGCTGCATTTTCAGAACCTCCCCAAGTTTATCTCATTCTTTCACCCAGAAGCAATCATATGATTCTCCTCTTCAAGAAAATTTCCCATTCTTCTAACTCTACCTGCCAAAAATCAGGAAAATCCCTTCTCTATCATCAAATGATTTTCGATGCCCTCATCAGACATGCTTACTCTACTACATAATGTGCTTGTAGTTTGGCCAGGAAACATCATGTCTGCTTTGTATTCATTGACTTAAAAACATGCATTGAGTACCGAGGTGTACCAGACCTTACTTTTTAATTCAGTTGAGATGGGAGATAGTGTTAACTAAGAGAGACATGGTCTTGCAAAATTTAGTTCTACTGGAGGAGATAGGTAAGAAGCAAGTGAATATATAAAGTAGTTTTCTAATAGAGGTAAGTCTTGTAAAGAAAATCAACCAAATAAATAAGGTAAAGAGTAAGCCTTTTCAGGGACTCAGGGTACACGGGGGTTCTTTGAATGGGTACTCAGGAAAGCCTTCTCTGAAGAGGTGACAGTGCAGGTAAGAGCTGAATGACTCGGAGAAATCTGCACTATGGGAATAGGGAAAGGCAGTTCCAGGTGGAAGAAGCATATCTTGTCTCCAGGTCCTAAAGTGGGAACAAATGTGGAGCATGTGAGCGCTGGGAGAAAGGAAAGGAACCCAGGATGTACAAAGGGGCACTGCAGAAGGCCAGGGGGTCAGGATGGAGGGCAGCTTGTGGTCCTAGTAAAGGGGCACAGAAACTTGGGTCTTCTTTCAAGTGGGACAAAAGTTATTGGAGTGTATCTTGTGAGGCTCTTCCTGATGTTCTTATAGAATCCTTGAAAATGTCATGTGTACATTTGCCATTTCCATGTCTTTAATAGGACTAAGTAATGCTTTTCAAATAGCAGTAATTTAATGAATATTTGATAAACTCACTGTGAAGGGCAACATATGAGGACTGCTGAGTTCATTTAGGAAAGATTCCATCTATCTGAACTGGATATTCCATGTGTCAACCTTTGTGATTGTCACATTTCTTCCTCCCAGGGGCATTCTTGGAGTTGAGTCATTGAACTATGTCGTGTTTCTCACACACTAGTCATTCATGCCCTACTTTTAACATTTTCCCATGTACTATCTGTACCTCTGAATAATGATTATATTTCTTTAAAAAACCACTTTTTACTTAAATAAGCATATTATAGAGGGAAATATCAGTACATATTTGTATACATGCATACATACATTCACACATATAAACACATGTTAAGGGAAAACAGAAGCATACACATACATACATATAAAGCACTACTGAGTAACCATGAATGGCCAATCAATCAGATGTGATATGCCAGAATATATTTTAAACTATAATAAAATACATGAATATTAAAAAATGTAAATGCTCACTTATGTACACCTAAAATCACTCCATTGATGGTATACATGTCAGCCTTTCAGAAATTATGGTCTAATTGATTCACCTGGCTTTCACCTGAAAGTCCTATCTCAACTCCTCAGAGCAGGGCAAGGAGAAGAGTAGGCAATTGGTAGTTTGGCTGCACACACCTAGTCAGAAATAAAGAATCAGGCTGCCACTTCTCCATTCTGGCCATGCAGTCTTGCCCATTGTGGGTCAAGTAGCTTCTCTGAGGTCCAATGTGAGTGAGTGGCAGGGTAAAGCCACTTATGGTGAGGCATGGTTGAGGAGACCAGCTTGTGGAATGATGGATGGAGCAGTTTTCAGTCTCTCTGTTCCACTTAGAATGGGCACCTTGGAACCTGTTTCTCTCCTAATAGAAGTGGTAGCAAAATAATCAAGTCTGTGAGAGAATTTGTCATCAGAATGTTCCTTTGGTGACTTGTGGCCTTGGTTTGGGGACTTTGATGATGTCTTTTGTGACAGAAGGCAGGTTATGATTAATACTAATGTCACAGAACTAAGATCCTTAATACAGGTTATAAATATAAGGTGGTAATGGGATCTGATTTTATTTAGGTTTTTTATCAAAGCTACTCCAAGAGAACTTTAATTTATGTTCAGAAGGAAGAGTATCTGCAAAGAGACTAACAGGCCCAGTCTAATGTAAGGTAGACATACGAAAGCATCATGACAGACGTCATACACTCTCACCCCCACATCCTGGTGTTTCTGCCATAAAACTCAGTTCTAGAAACCACAGGAATAAATCATAAACATACCTGAGAAGGATTTACTACACAGCTCTCCCTGTCTACCAAAATTCATGTCAGAGAGGCATACATGGAGCTACCAGTAATAGAACTAACAGGACCATAAATAGACACTGTATTTTATTTTCTAACAAGTATTCTGAAAGCTGAAGCTTGGGGCCCAACTATGTCATCAGAGGTTCCACTCTGCTGTCATTACCATGTTGGCTTATTGACTCTCTGGTGAAAGATGGCGGCACCAGACATCACGTCTGCATGTGAGGCATGGTGATGGGTCAAGTGCAAAGGGCTGTCTTGTTGTTCATATCTCATGGACCCAAACTCTGTCTCCTCTAAGCAGCAGGGAAGCTAAAATACTGAGAAGCGGCCCAGCAGTAGGGTTTGGAAAAGGTTTGGAGGTATGCAAATCAATAGTTTCTGTTGCATCAGTTCTTTCTTTAGAGACTTTCTGCACTAGGCCACATGATCTGGGTTCGCACAGTGCCAATAACATTTTTATCAACTAGCACAGGACACAAAAATCATGACAGTTAACAAATTTTCCCTAACCTGTTACCTTCGGTAAGTCAACCATGTACAATATAAGTCTTTTCTAGGCAATCTTTGTTAAACCTAGAGTTTAGGTAAGCCATGGCCATTGCATTTTTTTTCTTTTTCTTTTTAATTACATAAAGTTTTACAAATATTGGTACATATATCTCTTTTTTTCCCTGCCCTTCCCCCAGCCTCCCCTACCCCCCAGTGTTTTGTGTCCATTATTTATGCTTAAATGCATGCACCAAAGTCCCTTGGCTAATCTGTTACCCGCCCCCCAATGTTCCTGTCCTTGTTGCTGTAATAGGTAGTTCTGCAGGGGGGTTTTCATCACTGGAGAGCCCTGGGTGCAAATCTTATTTTTATCCCTTAGTAGCTCATAGCCCTGATCAGAATCACACCCTCTCAAAGCCTTCCTTTCTCCAGCTATAAAATGTCATGTATCTTTTCATGGGTCTTCTGTAGGACTAATGTTCTTCTATACTATTTAGAATCATGTCCAGCTCAACAGAAAGTACTCTGGAATTGGATGTGAGTTTAATGTCAGTATGAGTTACATATCAGGGTAACAGAGAAATATAAATCTGAGATATGGCAATAAAGGAAGAAATTACTGGATATTAACTCTGAGCCCATCTTTAAAATATTCAATATAAAAATTTCTTCTTCAATGAATTTATCCTTATTTGATAAAATATAATTTAAGCAATTAATAATTGTATTCACAGGCATGTTCAGGATTAAATTTAGGTCTAGAGATAGTGAATGGTACAGAACAGCATTCTAATTAATTAATCAATTAATCTCTTTAAAAAATTTTAAGGGCCTATATGTGCTGGACACCACACTAGACATGAAGAAGAAATACAGTATGTGTTCTCATGAAGCTTAAATTCTAGGGAAACAGACATTGAGCTAATATTTATGCAATAGGTACTTAAGTGCAACTACAATAATTGTGGTGAAGAAAAATGTAGGTCCCTTTGAGAAATAACAAGGAGGGAGTACGCAAAAAAGTTGGGATAAACACTGAAGTCAAAGAAAGCATCATGAGCCAATGCTATCACAGGCAAATACGAAGACTTTCTATCTTGGAACCAGGAAGAAGTCAGCAACCTACACAGAAAGCCAGTGCACTTGGAGCTCAGTAATCCAGACAGAGGTTCCAATGTTGGGCCAGAGAAGAGGCAGGTCAAATCATGCAGGGCTCTTTTGGCCTCAGGTGAGAAGAAGCCAAAAATCAGACACCTCTCTTCTCAGTGACTTTCAAATGTCCCAAATCAAATGTCATACAAACTGTAGGAAGGAATAATATTTTCCCTTGCCAAGAGGAAAAAAAAAAAAAGGACAAAGATTTCACAACATTTAAAATGGCAAAGTTTTCACAAATTTTGAATGTGTATTTCAAATACTCTTTGTTTTGTATGTGTGGGAGGCTGCATGCTAGACAACCAGCCAGAGAGACAGAGACAGGAAAGGCAAAGGAAGGATATTCAGAGAGATGTGCAAACATGCAGGGGCATGAAGGATGGCTCAGAGGATGCATGGATGGATGAGAGTGGTTGCAGAAATAAAATGGTGTAGTAATAACCAGGTGGTGGTAACTACAACAATAAAAATAACACTTGATTGTCTATGTGCTAGATATTGTCCTAAGCAGTTTACCCGAATGATCTATATGCATATTAAAATAAAATATTGCATTAAGCCCTGGCCAGTTTTCTCAGTGGCTAGAGCTTCGGCCCATGCACCAATGGATTGAGGATCAACGATTCATTAGGATAGAACACATGTTCAAGCATATTTCTATGTTGTATGCAAACATTTCTTCACTGTGGGGGAGGTGGGTACAGGGAATGAGCGAGAGAGAGAGAGAGAGAGAGAGAGAGAGAGAGAGAGAGAGAGAGAGAAGCGAGAAAACACACTATAAAATAATTAAATTGGGAGAAAGCCCAGAAACTCACAGGTTTAATTGTTCACATCATTTGAAAGAATAAAAGTATCCACATTATGTTTTAATGCTACAAATGTTTCAATGACATGATAAGTAGAGATTCTTGTAGAGATGCTGTTCTGAAATAAATCTCATTTGATTAGAGTAGTAATTTCAACACTATTAGATCCAAGCAGCACGGGCTGTACCAGGCGACCTGCTGTCCCCTCAGATTCCCTTTACCAGGCTCTTCATCTACCTGGCAATTGTGCCTGGGCTGCTAACAGTTCGGTGCTGCCCCGCGCCCCTTTCTCTAGAGCTGTGCTTCTCAAAGTATGGTTTCTGGACCAGCTGGACCAGCATCACCTGGGAACTTAACGTGCAAGAGCTTGGACCCCACCCCAGACCTGGCAAATCGGTAACTCTGGGGTTGAGACCCAGCCCTCTGGTTTAACAAGCCCTTCAGGTGAATCTGATAAATACTTAAACTTTGAGACAGAGAATTCCCTTTAGTCAAAACTGAAGCTAACACAAGAAGTTACCATCTTTTTCCTCCCACCAATGGAACTGGGCGCAGTGATATCTTAGAAGATACCCTTGAGAACCTTCACTACCCAGAACCCCCTACACCAGCGGTTCTCAACCTTCTGTCCTTTCATTTATTTTAAATATATATATTTATTGATTTTTAAATTTTTTTTTTTTTTTTTTACAGAGAGGAAGGGAGAGGGATAGAGAGTTGGAAATATCGATGAGATGAGAGAGAAACATCGACCAGCTGCCTCCTGCACACTCCCCATTGGGGATGTGCCCGCAACCAAGGCACACACCCCTGACCGGAACCGAACCCAGGACCCTTGGGTCTACAGGCTGATGCTTAATTCACTGAGCCAAACCGGTAAGGGCCCTTCTGGCCCTTTAAATACAGTTCCTCTTTTATGACTCAACCATAAAATTATTTTCGTTGCTACTTCATAACTGTAATGTTGCTACTGTTATGAATCATAATGTAAATATCTGATATGCAGGATGGTCTTAGGTGACCCCTGTGAAAGGGCCGTTTGACCACCAAAGGGGTCGCGACCCACAGGTTGAGAGAACTGCTGCGCCTAAACCCTTGGCCCACTCCTTCTTAGAGAGTATTGAGGAACTCTTGCTGAAGATTCTGAAAAAGCACAGACTGAGGCAGGTGGCAAGACCAAGACAGTGCTTGTGGTCTCCTGAGGAAATGCCTCCTCTCCCTTTCTGGTCACAAGGGAAATAACCAGGATTAAGTCTCAGGTTGGCCCAGGTGAGAAAGTGCTAAGTGAGGAGAAGAACTATATATACTCCTAGGAACTAGGACGGGATATTGGACAGCAGATCCTTGGGGTGCTGGCTTGAGGGAAAAGAGAAATCGTGGATGTGGGACACTCTCCTATGACCCCAGATTTGACTCCCTGACAAGGATCCCAGGGAACCCATTCTTACGGTATTGGGTATTGTAACGGCTCTTGTTAGAGTTGCTACAATACCACAGCAGCAAGTGGTTATGTGGTGCGTGGCTATTGACCCGACCAATTAGTTTTCATTTCCCCTGGCTCCTAAAAAGGGAAGGGTATTGGGAGCAGTTTGCTTCCATTTGGGAGGGACAACAGTACAAGTTAACACTGCCCCAGGGTTACCATAATGTTCCTATTCTCTGCCACAACACAGGGCGGGGCAAAAGAATGTTTACCATTGTTCATGTGGAAAAACAATACAATAATCAACAAAAAATAACTTAAGAGTAAACTTTCTGTTTCTCATACTCACAGCTGTACCTATGTTTTCCTCACCCTGTATATTTCAACACTGTGGACACTGTACAAAGTAAAACAGAGTTGCTATACTAACAATACCATATTCATCAGATATAAGTGGCAAGTTCCCCAGGTGGCTTAATAAGACAGAAGTGCACCAGACGGTGGGAAATACATATTACAAAGATATAGGATCCTGCCATGTCAGTACAGTGTTTGGGGGATTAGTTGTTTGGGACATGTTAAGACTAACTTGTCAAAGTAAAATAGTAGTTTGCACCTTGGCCCACCTTACTCCTAAAATGACTCACAATGCGTGCCTGATGCTCAAGACTGATTATTTGTGTCCCTCCATCCTCACCCCAAATTTGTTATGTAAATCCAAACCCCCAATGTGATGGTATTTGGAGACAGGACCTTTGAGAGGTGATTAGATCATCAGGGCAGAGCCCTCATGAATAGGCTTAATGTCTTTGGAATAGAGACCCCATACAGCTTCCTCTCCCTTTTCTTCAGGTAAGGGTACCATGAGACAATGGCCATCCACCAGGAAGCAAGCTCTCACCAGACACCAAATCTTCCAGCTCCTTGCTCTTGAATTTCCCAGCCTCTAAAATTATAAGAAATAAATTTGTCTTTTATAAGACACCCAATCTGTGATCCTTTGATATAGGAACCCAGATGGACTAAGACACATGATGATTCACAGCTTACTCCCTTCCGTTTTGGCTAAACAGGAGCTGACTGTGAGGTTATTTATGCCCCACCCTTAGGGGCTGCCTGCAACTCATAAATAACTGACCTGGAAATACAAATGTCCATACTACTTGCTGTGTAGTGGAATCAAATCTTTGCAGCAATTCATGCTGGAGCTCCCCATGGGATCAGACTGAAGCCATACTACAGGGGCAGTCATGTCCTTACTTAGTGCCCTTCCCTTCCCCATCTGGCTTTCCTCACTTGCGTTCTCCTGTGGGAGTTCTCTCTGTAAAACAAATGCATCAGAACCCCTGACTTAGGCTCTGATTCTAAGGAACTCTTTCTAAGACATTGATGCCATTAAAATGGGCACTACCTCCAAATGACCCTTTCAACACTTTCCCATTAAAAAAAAAGATCAATTTTACACACCAACTGGTAAGTTCTCACTTCAGTACGTAAAAGTATAAAATAGTAATTAAGAAAAAAAAATGTTAGGGATCAGATAGCTTTTGTGATAAAGTCACAGTTTCAGCATATATTAACTTGTGCAACTTTGGGCAAGTTATCTAATCCAAACATCCATTTTTTTCATGTATAAGATGTGCACAAGCTGAGGTCTTACTTTCAAGACTGTATTTCATAGTACCTGGCATATTACAAGTTTTTAACAGAAGTTCAGTATTAATGTCATTCCTGCCATCATCATCATCAAATCATTATCATTTTCATTATTATGATAATAGCTCCATATGATTATCTGGTCACTCTATCTAGGAAGAGAAAGGAAAAACAACAACAACAAACACCTCTATATACTCATTTAAGAAACAAAAAAATATATTTACCCAGCTAATTCAAGGGAATCCCATTTTGATTTCACTGTTGACTGTGCTTTTAATATTCTTGGGTTTTTCTTGGAATCAAACACTAATTTTTAGAGGCCATTCACACTGACAGTGACATATGGAGGCCAGATAGAGCCTAACCATAGCCTAAGCCACCAACATCTGAATCAATCAATGATGCTGATAGTTGAAACAATCAATTCATGACAAGGACATTTTTTCAGAAGCCCCTGGTACCCAAAAGTTCTGGATAAATGCCAACATGATGTGCTTCTCTTGGCTTACATCTAAGAAATTCCATGAACCTTTTAAAAACATCAGAGAGAAAATTTTAATGCTCAATTTATTCCTAAAAAGCCAATTCCCCGAGTTAGAATAAATTAGTGCTCCAAATGCCGGTGTCAGAGTGATTGACTTTTGGCAAGCTGGTATTTGATTAAAAAACCAACCAAACAAACAAACAAACAACAAAAAACTGTCAGGAACCCAAGACTTAAACTGTGTACTAAAACAGGAAAAGAGAAATTTTGTTCCACTCTGATTTGTTGTGTAAAGCTAAAAAAGAAAATAGCAGAGATCATAAGTAGCTGAAATATTATGTTCCCTAAGGAAGAAAACTATGTGATTAATTGCTTTTTAGGGAATGATCAGAGGCTGGTTTCTATATTCATCAAATTTACCAAATAACTGAACTCCCTACTTAACCCACACTGCTATGAATACACACAGGTCAGGAGGCAACTGAGTTTACAGATAGGAAAACAAATAAAAATCTTATCCAAATTTAATAGCTTTTAGTATCATCATTAATCTCAGAACCTTATGAACTCTGTAATGTGTGTGTGACAACTCTAGCTTGATCACAAATAATCCTAACAGTGCCTGCATTATACAGCCATAGCTCTCTGCATTCCCTGACTCCCCTTCCACACATACATATTGTTTTTCCCTGTGACTCTATGACTACATGGAAAGCTCAGCAAGTGGGCTCAAAAACAATAAGACATAAGACAATGGGAAAAAGCTATAGAATACTTTGTTAAAATGGTACATTAGCTGAAAAATGTGAAAGCACATGAATTTACCCAGTAAAATGTTTTTCCAAAAGTAATACAAGGTAACAGGGATATTTGTGTCTTAAAACACTTTTTGAGCTTGAAATCAGAATTATCAGAAATTACACTGGCACAGCGCCATAAAATAAATGTTTATTGTATCAATGGATGAACACATTGTGTTGTATTTGTACAATGGAATATCTCAAAGCAATAAAAAAAACCTGTTATATGCAACAGGAATGATCAAATCCCAAAACATGAGTCAAGAAATCAGATACACACACATGCACACACAGTATGATTCTGTGTATCTAATCTAATAAAAGAGTAATATGCTAATTGCATCACTCCACTATATCCCAAGCCACACCCACCAGCCAATCAGAGTGACTATATGCAAATTAACCCAACCAAGGTGATGCCCAGCAGCCACAGAACTAGAGCAAACAGGACGCTGCATTGCCCCAGCAATGGAGGAAGCTGCCTGCCTGGGCCAGCTGTGGCCTCTGCTCAAAGCAACAAAATTTCAATTACAGAAGATAAATAAACCCCAGATACCTGCTTCTAGCCAGCCTCGCTCCTCACCCAGGATGGCCCCACCCTCATGGGATGAGGGTTCCTGCTGGGGGGCTTGGCCAGCCTGCAAACAGCCATCAGCCCCTCACCCAGACTGGCCAGGCACCCCAGCAGGACCCCTCACCCTGAAGGGGCTGTGGCCAGCCTAAGCCATCAGCCACTCACCCAGGCTGGCCAGGAACCCCAGCGGGACTCCCACCCTGATCTGGGACACCCTTCAGGGCAAACCAGCTGGTTCCCATCCATGCACTAGACCTCTATCCTATATAATAAAAGGGTAATATGCAAATTGACCCTAATAGCAGAACCACTGGGAATGACTGGTCACTATGACACACACTGACCACCATGGGACAGACACTGAATGCAGGAGATGCCCCTGGTGGTCAGTGCACCCCCACAGGGGGAGCTCTGCTCAGCCACAAGCCAGGCTGACAGCTGCCAGTATAGCGGTGGTAGTGGGAGCCTCTCCTCCTCCTCAGCAGAGCTAAGGATGTCCAACTGCAGCTTAAGCCTGCTCCCCGCTGGCAAGTGGACATTCCCAAGGGTTCCCGGGTTGCCAGAGGGGTGTCTGCCTGCCACCTTAGGCCCAATCTCCCGGGGAATGGGCTTAAGCTAGCAGGTGGACATCCTCTGAGGGGGTCCCAGGCTGTGAGAGGGCACAGGCCAGGCTGAGGGGCCCCCCCCACAAATGCACAAATTTCTGTGCACTGGGCTTCTAGTACATATATAATTCTATAAAGTTCAACCATAAGCAAAATTGATCTATTATGAGATAAATGATCATCTATTTATACGCAGTGAAAAGGAAGACAACATTAATCTCTTTGAGGATGGGAGGGTTAATGACAAAGAATAGAACTAAGAATTTATCTGGTATGATGAAAATATTGTCTTGATTTGTGTGCTGGTTACTCAGTCACTGAGTGGTGCATTAAGATTTACATTTTTTTAAAAAACAGGGCAATATATATAAAAATAAAACAAGAAATTAATTTATTTTAAATCAGGAAATGCACCAGAAGTACAGTGATAGAACAAGAATGGTGTACTGTAGGTCAGTGATGTTTTTACCCATGCCATGTTAAGGAATCTTGGCACCTGTGTAAAATGTACTAGTAAGCTTCAGGCAGGCTTAACCTCAATACTTTAAAATAGCACGTCAGTCCTAGACTCCATTGCTCCACGACAGGCTAAATTCTGGTGTCTATCAGGTATCTAAGAAAGTTCTGGCTCTCTTAGAATAAATTCTGGTATCCATAAAATATCTAAGAAAGATCAGTCTCAGCTTTACATTGATATCAAATCCCAAACAGACATTCCAAATATAAAGATTGGTCTTTTTTTGCTATAGATTCTCAAGAAAGCAGCCCGGGGGAGGCTATGGATTTTTTTAAAAAATATATTTTTATTGATTTCAGAGGGAAAGGGAGAGGGAGAGAGAGGTAGAAATATCAGTGATGAGAGAGAATCATGGATTGGCTGCCTCTTGCATGCCTCACACTGGGAATCGAGCCTGCAACCTGGGTATGTGTCCTGACTGGCATCAAACCAGTTCCTCCTGGTTCATAGGTGGACATTCAGCCAGAGCTATGCTGGCTCAGCCCAGGGGGCTTTTTTTGATTTGGTTCTTGCCAGTCTCTCCACTCATTCAAACTCTCTTTGTTCTAACATGCTGACATACTGTTGACCCTTTGCAAATGCTGTCTCACTAAATGGAGCCCCTCCACGCCTCATTTAGTGATCACTTGCTATTTGTGCTTTAAGGGGATTAACTCTCATGTCACCTGTCTTTATCAGTTAATGCCCTCTGCCTATTAGTGCTTTTGTAAGCCCTTGAACTTATCTCCATCATCACTGTTCATCCTCTGGTATTATGAAGCTCTGATATTTTGCATCTGGTTCCCTAAATACACTGTGCATTCCTTTGATATAAGGATGGTATCTTATATCTTGTCCCTAGAACCTATCAGAATTGTACTCAACTGAAGTTTGTTGAAGATAAGTTAAATAAGGTGTTTCAAAAATCTCAAAAAGATAGGAAATGCCCTATAACTTGTGGCAATACTTGCTCAAATCCAAAAAGACTAACTACTATTTGCAACCGAATTGTAATTTGTAAGAAAAAGCAGCGGGCCCTCTTAGCAATATTAAGGAGGATAGAGCATTAAGAGGCTAGGGAAGTAATTTTCTAAGTCAAATTACAAATAGCACAGTAGACTTAGTTGTTAGGGAACCATCTGCAAAACATCCTCATTTGCAATTGACTAAGGAAAAAAATGTTTATATTTAAAGTTAGAAGAAGGTCATTTTAACTTTAAAATCCCAATTAAACTAATAGCACACATCTAATATCATGAACATACTGAGCTTGAAAAACCCAGCTTTGATTTTGAGGGCTTTTCTCCCTCTTATCTAAATATGGAAAGATTATCAAGCATCTAATTTTTGTTAAAGCACATTAAAGAGGCCCTTTCAACCTCCCAATTTTTATAACTGGTCTTTCTTCCAGCCATCCATTTGGCTAACTTAATGGCCCTTTAAATTCTCGCCGCTGCTTTGCTTTCATAGTCAGCTCTGCATTTAATGGTTTCAAGCACTCTGTCTTACTGTTTATACCCAATCCAGAATGGCACTTTTTAACTCTTCTATGTGCAGCTCTTCATGGCCCACAGGTGAGTTTGTGTGCTCATGGGATGACCCAGTGCTAGCAAAGAAAGGGAACCTGAGTCATGGTCTTGATTTAACTGCCTTCTTCCAGGCATGGGACCAAGTCAACATTCTCTAGTGGTGAAAATAGATATAAGATGTTTCCCTTTCCTGTGATAAGTCAATAAATAGCTAATGTGCTGGAAAGAATAAAAAAGTGGTTTATGGCCAGGTCATTTTCTCAATGGCAGCCGTGAATTTGAAGATGTCAGTCTCATTCCTAGGGTGAGATGAGTTCTCGATTCTGGGGACCCAGCCACGCAGACATATTAGAAAAGTATTATGTTTCTCTATTCGAACCTTTTTGGGGCTACTAGACGATCAAAACAAAACAGTTTTCTCTGGGGGTTTTTTTTTCCTAAATTTTAACTCATTCATGATAAAAAAAAAAAAAGTAAAATTGTTCATAAATATTATAAGGTAATGAAAAATGCACAGTCACTTTGAACAAGATATTATCATTGAAAAACACAATAGACAGTGTAAAGCCTGGGGGAAGACTCTGAAAAGAGGGTTGATTCTGGAAATTAGGTCATTCAAAAGTACCATGGTGGATGGGGGGATGTAGAAAGCCACAAGCAGCACCAAGGCAGAAAAGACTCAAGAAGACTTAAACCTCTCATCTTTGGCTAATCTGTAGGCTCAGCCCAAACAGGAAGTGAAGGCTAAGGCAGGATTGCAAACAGCCTTTTTAAGATTGAAGGGGTATTCCCCAAACAGAGCCAAACCACAAAGATTGAGAGGTAGGTGTCGAAATGAGTCCCCATCAAAATTATATATATTGAGGTACTAAAACCCAGTACCTCAAATGTAACCTTATTTGGAAATAAAGCCATCCTATATGATAAAAGGCTAATATGCAAATTGTCCCCTGGACTGGGAGTTTGACTGGGGGTTCGACCAGGGGACAGGGCCAGCCAGCCAACAGCCCACAGTCCCTCCACTCAGCTGGCCCCACCCCCAATCGGCCCCCCTCACCCTGATCAGGACAGGGCTGGCCAACCTCCTGCTCCCCTGGGCCCAATTGGTCCTGATCAGGGCTGGCTGATCAGGCCCCACTCATGCATGATTTCATGCACCTGGCCTCTAGTTACAGATATAATTAGCTAAAGTGAGATCTTTATAATGGACTCTAATCTAATCTAATAAAAGAGTAATATGCAAATTAACCAGCACTCCAAGACACCTAAAGCATGCCACCAGCCAAGCCATGCCCACCAGCCAATCAGAGTGGCTATATGCAAATTAACCCAGCCAAGATGGCAGCTGGGGGCCACGGATCTAGAGCAAACAGGAGGCTTCCATTGCACCAGGAGTAAACTGCCTGCCTAGGCCTGCTGGGCCTCTGCTCAGAGCAACAGTGTTTCAATTATAGAAGCCACAGAGCTGAAGCAAATAGGAGGCTTCGTGCCTGCCTAGGCCTCTGCTCAAAGCAGCAAAGTTTCAATTATAGAAGATAAACCCCAGAAACTTGATTCCAGCCAGCCTCGTGGGACCTTGGGTCAATGGGAGCTATGGGCAGCCTGAAAATTGCCCTCAACCCCTCACCCAGGCTGGACAGGCACTCCAGTAGGGACCGGAACCCTGAACAGGCTGTGGGCAGCCTGAAAACATCTCTCAGCCCCTCATCCAGGCTGGCCACACCCCCATGGGGTGAGGGTTCCCACTGGAGGGCTTGGCCAGCCTGCAAACAGCCATTAGCCCCTCACCCAGGCTGGCCAGGTACGCCAGCAGGTGGAAATCCCCCAAGCATTCCCAGACTGCAAGAGGACACAGGCCAGGCTGAGAGACCCCCCCCCCAAGTGCACAAATTTTTGTGCACCGGGCCCCTAGTCTAATATAACTGGTGTCCTTATAAAAAGGGAAAATTGGGACAGAGGTAGACAGGAAGAACACACAGGGCGACATCATGAGATAATAAAGACAAGCCAAGGAATAAGAAAGATTTTCAGTAACTCATCAGAAGGTAAACAAGAAGCAGGGGACAGATTTTTTTCTAATCCTCAGAAGCAATAACCCCGGCAACACCTTGACCTGGGACATTAGTCTCCAGAACTGTGAAACAATAATTTTCTATTGTTTAAGCCACCTGTTCATGGCAGCACTAATAAACTAATTTATCATGATAGATTTTTTTTTGTTTTAACTCCTGGTGTTCAAGGAAATCTCTGTGAAACACTAGCTGAATATAAATCAACAGAGTAGGCACTCCAGTGACTACACATAACAAGGAAGTTTTTTCAAGTTTGGAGAATTCAAAAAACTAACCAACAACCAGTCTCACAGTCTTCAATAATCAAGAATTTCAAACTCTGGGAAGGGAGGAGAATCTGATTTCCAGAGTTACCACATTATAACATGTAAATTTCCAATTTCTTAACAAAAAAATCACAAAGCATACAAAGAAATAAGAAATTATAACACATTAAAAAAATGACAAACCAATCACTTAGGAACCCCACACATCTGGACTTACTAGTAAAAGAATTTAAATCAACTGTCTTAAATATGTTCAAAGAGATAACAGAAACCATGGGCAAAGAACTAAAGAAAATTGTAAAATAACAAATAAAAAATGAGACTATCAATGAAGAGATATAATTTATACCACTTACCATCTGCTAACATTCTTTATTAGTTGCTTATATATTGTGCTTATTGACTATTATCTGTTTCCTTCTGCTAGAACATAACCTCCATGAGGGCAAGGTTATTTGTTTTTTAGTTATGAGCATGTAGTCAGTGCCTGACAGACAGAAGACTGTCACCATTTGTTAACTGAATGAAAATAAGTGGCCTCTTCAACCTATTACCTATAATTCTGTGATATAAAAAAAAAACACTAAAGATGATGTGACGATAGTGAATACAATTCAGAGTGGGTAATAATGAAGTGGAAGTTTTTGAATATGATGACTCAGGGGAAAAGTTGCTGGTGACATAGCTGAATGAACAGTCTGTTACTCTGAGCATATATTACACACCCAATCACTTCTCCCGTGGACAAAGAATACATGAATGTCATGATTTATATTAAGGAAGGAATCTATACAGTGTAGGATGTGCTAATTCAGTGGAATCCCCAAATGATATTAGTGGTGTCATATTTTCTAGGCCTGAAAAATGTTTTAAGACACTTTGGCATTCTGCTTTTTCAATCAAAATTTAAATTAAGTTATAAATATTTATAGATTTCAAATTTCAACATGACAGGGTTTTTGTTCAAAATATTAAATCTCTCCCTATCTCTCTCTTTTTTTCAATTTTTGTCAATCAATGAACCACCAGCTGTACTGACTTTACAATTGTAAGAGCATTCCCTAGCTTCTATTTTTCCTTCTAAGACAATTTTTACTTAAATATTTTATATAATTTATAATTCCTATAAAAAACGATCATGAAATGGCTTACCTTTTAGTAAAATTTTACCTGTGGTGATAAATACAGGCATATAGAATGAAAGTAAACATCTTTCTTGAGGCTATCTAAATTTTCATTCTATGGAATCTGACTTACCCAATAGTCTACATTTGTTTTTTAAAAAACATATATTTACAAGAAAATCCTACACTAACATTATACTTAATGGTAAGAAACTCATAGCTTTCCTTAAGATGTTTCCTCTATCACTCCTTTTCAGCAAAAAAAGTAAAAGTCCTTGCTAATGCAGTAAGACAAAGAAAGAAAAAGAAAGAAAGAGAGAGAGAGAGAGAGAGTGACAGAGAGAGAGAGAGAGAGAGACAGAGAGAGAGAGAGACAGAGAGAGAGACAGACAGAGAGAGAGAGAGAGAGAAAGAAAGAAAGAAAGAAAGAAAGAAAGAAAGAAAGAAAGAAAGAAAGAAAGAGTTATATAGGTTGGGGAAAAAACATAAAATGGTCCTGTCCTCAGATGGTGAAGCAGGGGGTCTCCCAGGGGTGAGGACAACGGAGCTCCTAAGTGCTAGGACACTTGCATGCACGACTCAGGAGACCAGGTTCTGTGACGCAGGTCTAATTTTATTGAGGAAGTACAGAGGTATTTATAGCGGAGGTGGCCAATCATGGAACATCTTCTTAGGGAACCAATGAACGTAAAGGTTGGGGTACTGTGTACATGGCTCTAGGAGGGGCTCAGGCGGGGGTTCCATCTGCCTGGTTTGCCAGAAATATCTGAACTGCTGGAGTGTGCTCACAGCATTGTATCAGCCACTGCACCAAGATAAACCTCCTGTGCTCTACCTACAAGGTGGTATGATCATCTATGCAGAAAATCCAAAAACAAATCGACCAAAAATCAAAGCAAAACAAAATGCCAAACTCCTGTAACTAATAAGCAATCATAACAAAGTTGTAGGATACAAAATTAGTATCCAGAAGTCAATTTCTTTCCTATATAACAACTAGAGGCCCATTGCATGAAGATTCACGCAGTAGGCCTTCCTTCCTCTGGCTGTAGGCGCCAGTTTTCCTCTGGCACCCGGGACCCAGGCCTTTGGTTCGGCCGCAGCAGCGAGGCTTGGCTTCTCTGCTCCCACCACAGCGAAGCCAAGCCTCATCAGTCTTCAGTCATCTTCAGTCTTCGCTCCATGCCTGTATATGCAAATTAGCCCACTATCTTTGTTGGGGTAGTTTACATACTCATCCCGATTGGCTGGTGGGTGTAGTGGAGTGATGACAAATTCACATATTTCTCTTTTATTAGTGTAGATAATGTATAAGTAGTATTTGAAATTAAAAGCACAATGACATGTATTAGCACCCCAAAAATGAGATACTTATCAGTAGGTATGTGTTTAACAAAATATGTATAATATCTATTTAAAGAAAACTACAAAATGTTGATGAATGAAAATCAAAGAAGAACTAAGTAAATGGAGAGAGATAGCCAATATTCATGAATAGGAAGATTCAATATTATCAAGATGTCAGTTTTCTCTAACTTGATCTAAAGATACAATGTAACCCCAAACAAAATTCCCTCAAGTTACTTTATAGATATTAACAAACTTATTCTCAGGTTTATACAGAGTAGCAAAAAAGTCAGAATAGCCAATACAATCTCAAAGGAGAAATACAAGTTGGAAAACTGATGCTACCTAACTTTAAGAATTATTATAAAACTCCATACTGTTTCCTACAATTAAAAATGGAACTGTATTATGACCCAGCAATTCCACTTCTGGGAATTTATCGGAAGAAACCTGAAACATTAATCTGAAGAAATAATATATGCACTCCTAATGTTCATTGCAGCATCATGTATAATAGTCGAGATTTGGAAGCAGTCCAAGTGTCTATCAGTAGATGAGTGACTAAAAAATCTGTGGTACATTCACACAATGGAATATCATTTGATCATAAAAGGAAGGAAATCTTACCCTTTGAGACAGCATGGATGGACCTAAGAGCACAGTGAAGTAAGTCAGTTATGGAAAGACAAGCACCACATGATTTTACTCATATGTGGAATCCAATGAACAAAATGAACTAACAAGCAAAACAGAAACAGACTCATAGACGAGAACAGGATGGCAGTTGTGGAAGGGAGTTTAGGGGGTTCCTGGGAGTATATGGAGGGATTGAGCAAAACATAGATAATTAATAAAATAGCTATGACCACACACACACAAGCAAAAGAATTACTATAAGACTATAGTAATCAAGACAATGCAGTATATGAGAAATAATAAACAAATAAATCAATGGAACAGAATAGAAGACCCAGAAACAGACCCCCCATTAATGTAGTCAACTGATCTTTGACAAAGAAGCAAAGGCAATACAATAGAGCAAAGGCAATCTCTTCAACAAATGATGCTGGAATACCTGGACATCCACATGCAAAAAAAAAAAAAAGAATCTAGACACAGACTTTACATGATTCACAAAAATGAACTCAAATAGACTATAAACCTAAATGTAAACACAATCTATAAAACTAGAAGATAGCCTAGGAGGAAATCCAAATGACATGGGTAAAATTATGCCTTTTTCAATAGAACACCAAAGGTACAATCCGTAAACTAATATTTGGTAAAGCTTGAGTTCATTGAAATTAAGTAGTGCTGATCTGTGAAAGAAAATATCAAGAGAATTAGCAGATGAGACATAGACTCTGAGAAGACATTTGCAAAAGACACATCTGATAAATGACAGTTACCCAAAATGTACAAAGAAGTCTTAGGACAACAACAAAAAACAAACAACCTGATTCGTAAAATGGGCCAAAGATCTGACCAGCCACTTCATCCAATAATACATACAGATAGTGAAGAAGCACTTGAAAAGAAGTTTCACATCATATGTAAACAGGGAAATTCAAATTAAAATAACAATGAGGCACAACTATTAGGATGGCAAACACCTAGAACAACGGCCACAGACAATTTTGAGATGAGATGTGCACAGCATCCAGAAGTCTCATTCATTGCTGGAGGAAATAAAATGGTACAGCCAGTTGGGGAGACAGTTTGGCAGTTTCTTACACAACTAAACACAGTCTTATCACAAGATCAAGTAATTGTATTTCATGGGATTTACCCAACGAAATGGAAACCTATGTCCATACGAAACCCTGCACACTCGTGTTTATAGCTGCTTTATTAGCAATTGTCAAAACTTGCGAGCAACCAAGATGTTCTTCAGTAGTGAATGAACCAGTAAACTGTGATACGTCCTGGCACGGAGGAAACTGAAATGCATATTACTAAGTGAAAGAAGCCAATCTGACAGGGTTACAAACTGCATGACTCCAAGGACATAACATTCTGGAAAAGGCAGAACTATGGAAACTGTGAAAAGGTCTTTGGTTGCTGGGCTGGGGGTAGTTGTGGCAGGAGGGCAGTGGTGGAGAAGAACATAGGCCGAACAGAGAGGACTTTTAGGGCAGTGAAAAGACTCTGCCTGATCTTCTTATGATGAAAATGTACATTTGTCCAAACCTAAAGCATGTATACCGAGGGTGAGCCCTAAGGTAAAACTATAAACTTTGAGTGCTGAATATGTGTCAATGTAGGATTGTGAAAACACACACACACACAAATGATGCCGATAACAGGAGACGCTATGCATGTGCATGTGTATGTGGGAACTGGGAACATATGGGGAATCTCTGTATCTCCTCAATTTTATTGTAAACCTAAAGCTGCTCTAAAAATAAAGCCTTAAAAAAAGAGCACTATTTTGTAAAACCCATTTATTCAACAAATATTTCTGAGACTATTATTTTGCAGACATTATTCAAGTGCTGGATGCGCAGAAGTGGCCAAGGCAGATGTGCCAGTCAGGACATCTTAGGGGGCGTCTGACAAAATATCTAACTGAGGAGTGGCTTAAAGACAAAGAGCAGAGCTCGCTTCGGCAGCACGTACACTAACACTGGAACAACGCAGAGAAGACTAGCATGGCCCCTGCACAGGGATGACACGCAAATCCGTGAAGCGTTCCATATTTAAAAAAAAAAAAAAAGATAAAGAGCAATTTTTCTCACATAAGAAGAAATCCTGATGATTCCAGGATCCATTCAACAATGCAAGCCAATCATTCTGGGCCCTGGCTCCCTCCATCTTTCTTCTCTGCTCTCCGCTGCTGTTGGCATCCCCTCCCTCATCATTAAGAAGACTGCACCAGCTCTGAGAGTTCCGTCCTCCCGAGAAAATGTGACAAAAACCCCAAAGGAAAACAGGGCTTTTCCTCCTGGTGGCAAGGGTGACCACATGCCCTGGGTTGCCTGGGACAACCACAATTCACGCCCTCTTTTACTTCTAAAGGGTCCTAGATTCGGCAAAAGGTTATAGCATTGCTCCAGCAATATTCTTTTTTTTTTTTTTAAGCAAGAAAAATACTTCCAAGAAACTCCTTCAGAAACTGTCCTGAAGGGTCCCAGTGGTCCGGACGAAGTCAGGGAAGATGGGATATTGGCATTTTAAGCCTTCACAAGTGGTAGCTGCTGCTGGCCAAGAAAAGGAAGAGAATGGCTGCTTTGGTGACCAATCAGGAGGGTTGGTCACTAGTGACCAGTCTGCATTTTCATCGGAGGAGCTGGGATCTCTCCTAGTTTCTCAGCCTGCAGGAATAAAGATGTCCCGCTAAGCCTCACAGTCACTTTCCATGTGGCTCATGCATATGTCTCCTTAAGGGTATCACACACGTTCTCAGGAGCAAGCCTACTGCATTGCTTCCTGCCCTGATGTTTAGGTATTGCTATATTCCTCTGGGCATTTTCTGGGCACAGTGGCATGGCCAGGGCTCTGCCAAGCACCATGTTTTCTCCTGAAACTGGACCCCCATGCTCCGAACTGTTGCCTAGGCTCTGCTCATGGTTTCAAAGCTGTCTAGGGGTCAGGGGCAAAGGAGGGGAAAATGCCACTCTCTTTATATGTTGAGCTGTTAGCTAGTTCCAAAGCATTATTGTTAGTGTCCTAAGAGCTGACCAAGTGTTTAGTCAACTGGAGCTTGAGGTGGACATGAACTGGGTTCACCGGTATTCAGATCTCCTTCATTTCCAGGCACAAGTGCCCTGACAGAGAAATCTTGCTTTGATTATTTTATAAAGAAGGTAAGTCCAAATGCAGCCTTAGGGTTCAGGGGCCTCAGTGATGCCTTTGGATTTGGTGCCTTTCTCGCCAGCATTCAGGTCTTTGATATTTTCATGCAGGCTCTGTCTTTGCAGGTGTGCTCAAGCTTGGAATTAATACCATTGCAACACAGTAAAAGAGAAGAGAGAGAGAGAGAGGGAGAAGGAGGAAGATATCACAAAAGTTTCAGTAAAACTTAACCGTAGTCTGCCATGGGTCACAGGCTTGCTCCAAAACAATATGGTGGCCAGGGGTATAATACAAGAGGATCTCTGTGTCTGCTCCCAGAGCCACAAATTTGAATGAGTCCCATCTGAACCACATGGGCTCACAGTAGAGTGTGGAGATCCCAAGGGGAAGATGTGAGGCTGTAAGAAGAAGATGGAGTGGGTGCTAGGTAAGCAGAAATGATAGATAACCAGCCTTTTTTAATGGTCCTCCTAGGAGGGACCTCAGGGGTAATCTAGTTGAAATCTTTCATTATAGATAAGAAAATTAAGTCCTAGAAAGGAAAGCTCACATGAAAGTACATTGGAACCCTTATAATTAAAAAATTATCAGTTAATAAAAAATGTCTATCTTAGCAACGAGTCATTAAAACTACATAACTTCATTCAATGTTTTAATTCGAAATACAAACATACATTCAATTACTCTGCAATCTCCTGCTGCGGGATCAAGGTATTTCTCACGATTAATGCATCACCTGATTGACCTCCCTGTCATGATTTTGGGAAAAAAAATCAACTATAATAAAATTCACTCTTGTGTTATTTAAAGTGAAATGAAAACTTAAGGTAGTTGCACAGTAACCTAAGTGCAGTGTTTTCATAGTGTTTATTATCCCCCCTCAATTTGCTGTTGTCTTGCCCACAACTAATAGTGACTTTTACTAAGTATTGTTGAAGTATTCAAATTGATTTTCTTTGGAATAGCATCTCTCTCTCTCTCTCTCTCTCTCTCTCTCTCTCTCTCTCTCTCTCTTCACTTGTTTCACTGGCTTATGTAATTTTTAATTACATTAAATAATTATGGGTATATGTACATATCACTAGAATAAATAGGTTAGAATTAAAAATAGCCAATTCCTGGTAGCCAAAAAATTCAAGTAGGTGGGACGTTCTGGACATCATGCTATTACCTGTGAGTGTTCAGTATACCGGGGCTAATCAGATAGTATATCTTGCAAATAGAACAAATATTTTCTTGTTGGTTTATATATTTTCTGGTTAGAAAATGATTGGTGGCCAGTTAAGAGAAATCATAGCATCTATCCTATGAAATAAGAGACCACGTGGCTCAAAATCTGGGACTGTATACACAGAAAGCAAGTCCAACGTGATAGTCCTCAGATCTCCTTAGACGTCTAGGTTGTACATTTTGCTTTACACTTCTTACCACTTTATTGCTCAAGGCCCATAATTACAAGTTTGAATATCACAAGAAGATGGAAGATAAGATGCTATAATTCTTCACGCAGATATTCTCATCACCCTCCCTTCTTCAGTCCATTCTATTCATAGTACTATGTCTATTCATAGTACTAAGACAAACAGAGGCCGCCTTACCCACACTCTCTGCTTTGTATGTTTGTAACATTTCAACAAGGCACCGGATTAAGCCATTGTGTCAGGCCTGTACAGGAAGTCCCTCAAACACTGCAAAGAAAGTCCGGAGCAGAAGAAAAAGTGTACAAACCCACGTCTAAATTTTTAGGAGATCCTGATTTGCAGGATCAAGCTCATCTTTCTACTGAAGTTTTAGAACAAAATGTCAAAGAGACAAACCATTTTGGATAAATATTTCCTCATCCCAAGAAAACTTCAAATTCACATAAACATGCAGTCCTTTCCATATTCAGGTATTATAATACATTCGGATATAATAGACAGAAAACATAAATGTCTCTTTTCAGAATCTTACTTCGTGCTAGATCCTCTAGTGAATGCCAAGGCTGTGCGAACAAAGTTGGGAAATCAGAGGGAACCCACAGGCTGCAGGCACTGCCCTCAAGGTTCAGAATCCAGATGTGAGTGCCAGGTGCGCACGTGAGTCTGATCGGCGTTAGCTGTAAATGGGGCACATAGCACATTTTGGACTGAGGGAGCCAGGAGGCTGGTTCAGCAGAGTAAACTAACTCTGGGAAAGGCAGAAAGTCTTTTGAAAAGATTAACTATTTGACATATCTTGAAGAAAATTGGTATTTTGCAGATCAATAAGAAAAAGGAAAATGGGAAACCTTGGTGGACTCAGGCAGTGAAGGATCTGATAGGAGTATGGGCCGGGAACCCAGAACCCACCGCAGAGGCTGAGCTAGTGGCCTGCAGCCCACCCTCCCAGTAGTTCCTGGACCCGCTTTGCATCCTGACTGCCTGGTTTCTCTTCCTCTTGCTTTGCATCCCATAACTTACAAGCTGCTCTTTAAGGGAATGTACCTCAGAGTAATTATCTTATTCATATTCGGTTTTTTTATCACCTGCCACTTCCACAGGTGATAAAAAGGAGGAAGTGGGTCTAGATTGCCACCTACTACATCTGAATGTTTAAATCCATGCCCAATACCCAGATAGAGCTTGTAAGCCTTTTTGAAAGCCCCAATAACTGAAATTATCATGACAGTGAATAGGCAATCTTCTAGTAGGTCTCTCATTAAACAAGGCGGCAGGTCTAAAAGGCATATGCATTGCTTAGCAATGGTATTATGGTTCAAGGCAATCTTTCATTTCTTGGCATTTTCCTCCCATTCATCTAACAAAATCTTAGGACACATAAGGAACATCCCAGGTAATCCCAGAAGACTGGAGTAGGACATATCTAAATTGCAGCCAGAAATGTTTTGGCTCAGTTCTTCATAGCCTTGATCTTGCTGGGTTTAGGAAAAAAATAAAGAAAGCATTCATGTCAATTTTCAGTTAAAAAGCATGAACGAACCAGTCTTTGTATGCCCAGTCCAGGGCATTTTTTGTCTTTTCCCACATATATATCCTAGATTAGTTCAGGAAGCAAGCTGCTCTATGGACCTATTTAAAAATAATCACCAATCAAAGAGTCATCATAGTCAACTTTGAAAACTTGCCCTTCATCATCCTAACGCCTTCATGTTAGTGACTACGGCACGGATGAAAAGATGCTGGCCCGTGATCCTCTCTGGCCGTAATTAGAAGATGCCTAAGGCACTATTCTCAGAGAAGCTGAGTGCTTTGGAGGACAAAGAGTTAATGGCGACTTGGGCATGTTTTGCTCTTGTGGACTTGCTGGGGGCTGGTGAGGATAATGGAGAGTCCTAGTTAATGGGTGCAACAGAAGAGAGGAATATGCCAGTGATCTCTTGGCTCATCAGACAATGCAGAGACACTGAAAATGACAAAACTGTTTTGGCTAAGGAGCTGGAAGAGAGCTGCCAAGTTCTGGAGACATTCTGAGATCCATGAGCGCCGGGCAGCCAGCAGAGCTCTGCTGACCTTTCTGGGCACAGTTCCTATCCTCATTAAACTGAAAAGGGAGTAAATGACACCCTTGGCTAGCCAACACGAAGGCCCCTTTTTCCTATAAAACAGATAGGAGATAAAAGAAGGCAATATAGTTGCTAGCACTGTGGCCTAAGGCAATTTATTGTTAATTATTCATGCAGATATGGAAAAGACCAGTCAAAAACTCAGATGTTTGCAGAACATGTTCAAAATATGGATCTAAAGAGAACAAATGTTGACTATCGATTGGCTTTTTTTCTATTCACATTTGAAGATCCAGCCTTATATAACACGAAGATAAAGGGATGTAGCAATATTATGAGCATTTGGGTGATGTTCCACCCCATTAAAATTCAATATGAAACATCCACAAAACAAGGAAACAAATAAGAAAAAAATAGACAAGAGGGAAATGCTTACTTGCCCATATGCAGTGTGCTCCACTCACAGTTTTGATATATTCCAGAGCTTTGTTCAGAAATCTTTGTGTAATTGAGTGCATTTTTTCCCACTTTCTTAGGAGTGTGACACTGTGAATACATAGCTACCATCTAGATACTCCATCTTCTGTGTCAGTGAACAAATCTTTGTGGTAATACGGAAGAAAATATGGGCAGGTAGAAGTCATGACATTTATAAACAGCCAAGTGAAAATCATCATCTTTTATCTGGCAAGGTGTGGAAAGTTTTGCATGAAGATTGCTGCTTCAATACATTCTGATATTTTTATTGATAACAACATTTCTCTCCCATATCAATGTTTGGGACCACATTGGTTTTTTTGGGGGGGGTGGGGGGAGATTCATGATGTAGTTTTGTATCTGACTAAATAACTTTGTGTATCCCTAAGTATACATGGAAAATGTATTTGGTTTCAAAAATGTATAGAACTTCAGATACTAATTTCCTAAAATATTTGAGGCTGGGGCCAGTAATCAGGGAGTGTGGGCATTCATGTCTGTGTGGCGTGTATAGCTCAGGAAGAGAGGACCTCAGTAGAGACACTTTAATCTGTTGCTTTGCTTAGGTTCTCACCCAACTCTGACATGTCATTCCTCCACAGAGTCACCCAAGTGAGCCTTGTAATACCCTCTGATCACATCCTACTTATATCCACAGATGCTATTCAGACTTTCAGAAAAAAAAGTAGAAATTGCGCAGTGTAGTTTCCAAGACCATTCACAATCCAACGCTGGCCCACTTTCAGCCACGTGTGCGCCAGTATCTCAGGTCTGTGATTCCTCCATCTTACCCAGGCACACAGACAGCTAGAAAGCTGTCTGAGCTCCTGCCGTAGCCAGTCCAAGATCCAGAGGCTGAGACTACCACAGTGCATAACAGGTACACCTCCACATGGAGACAAGTATAGAGGCTCTACAACGGTAGGGATTACGTGGGATGCTGTAGAAGCAATAGACTTGGCTGCGTGGGATGGTCACAGCTCACTTGCATGGAAAATTAATGTCTGAGCTGACACCCAAAGGATAGAGAGGAGTCAGTGAGCCAAACAGTGTATTACCTGGTGCTCTAGAAGAGGGACGTGTGCTCCCACTGCCCTGTGAAGGGGACATTTTCAAAGAGTTGGGAGAATTTGAGGACTGCGCTGCACAGTGAAGTATCTGCAATTACCGCAGCATGCCCTGTTCCTTCACTCCTCTGCTCCTATCTCCCGGGTGGGAAGCTTCTCCCTGGGCTTCTTCTCATTATCCGCCTGATAGGTTCTCAGTCGCCTTATGTTTCCCCTCCTCTCGGGAGTCTTCCTCAACCACAGCATCACCGCCCTAGAGAAACTTCCACAGTGCCTCCTGTGTGCCCTGGGGCCTCTGGTTTGTATTGTGTTAGGATGTTTCACATGTTACACAGTCAGTGACCATTTTCTGATATCTTTGTTCAGGTTTGTAAGCTTTGAGGGTAAGGATTTTGTCCTCATCTTGTTTTCCCAGTTCAGCAAAGAGCAAGGCACACAGCTGACACTAAAGGTCTTGGGGTGAAAGGGAGTGGAGATAGTTTAAAATATCTGGTATTTTTGTGCCCAATGTTGTGCACAAAACTTGTATTTTTGTGCAAATGTCGGTCTGGGGTGTAAGACAGGCAATCTTCTCCAGGAATGGATGGGGAGATGAAATTAGCTCAGAGCTTCCCAGTGCACACGTGGGATCTTCATCTCCCCAGGTAACACGGAAGACCTGAGTGACAGAACCACAGCCCAGCCTGTTTTAAAAGGCCTACACAGGCCATGCAGTCTTCTGGGGAGAATAATTAATTCGATTGGAATGGAGACAAAGTAGAAAGAAAGGCAAATATTTGATCTCTTTTTGAGTGAGGAGATGGACGCCTTTTTAATGTGCAAAGCATGTTTTAGGGAATCTCTGGAGACCTGGCCCATCAGCAAAGAAGCACAAGGCAGGAGAGAGTTCATTTTCTTTGTAGTGTCTTCTTTTAGAAATAAATTTTCTTTTCAAATGAAAGAAGAACACAGACTGTAGAAATGCCAAACTCTCAGAGAGACACTCGCTTTAAACACGCTACATGACACCAACCGCTTTCTGAGCGTTTCACAAACTGACACAACCCCTACCTTCCACAGTCGCTCTCTTGGGCTGAATGGTGATGGCTCCCTCTGCGATGTCTTCGTGCTGGTACAGGGGGTTCATTTTGGATCCCCAGCTGTCCGAGCCCACCCAAAGGAAATGGCCCACCTGGTCAGCTCTTTTGGCTGCTGCAAGGATCTGCCTGCAGAAAGGAATGAGAAAAAGTACATTAGGATAAAGAACAGCTATTGGACATATGCAAATTAGGGATCAAGCCGAAGGAAAGCAAGCTACCATTTCTCAAAGAGTAAATAAGCGTTGCCCAAAAGTTACGCGAAAGGATTTACAGCGTTAGTATATAAAGAGGCTTTCTGAACCAATAAGGAAAACCATCAAAGCGGCTTGAGGAAAACAGACAGAGTATTAAAAGTCCACAGATAAAAAGGAGAACCATAAATGACCAATAAACTGGTCATTCACACACATTAGAAAGGAGGAACGTGGGGCATAGCATAAGATATCAAATTCACTTCTTGGATTGGCCACATGTTTGTTTTGTGTTGTGAGTTTGGCATGGGCTGGAGAAATGAGCACACTTGTTCTCTGCTGGTGGTAATGCCATTTCTGAAAGCAACGTGTTTCTTAATGAAAGGACTTCAATTATTGATTAAAACTGCAAGTTAAGCTCGAACAACGTACAACCAATATTCATAAATAAAAATTGTGTATATATATAACAATGGCAACAAGATGCTTGAATACTAATCATAATTTATATCATTTACCTGTATTCTTTAACTTCCTTGTTACTTATGCTATAAACATATGCTTATCACTGTAGAAGAGCCAGTTTAATTAAAAATAAAATAAATTAACAAAAGGGAAGCTTAGTTATTCATGGAAAGGTTATTACAATAATATTTTTGGAAGAACCGAGAATGGATAAGAGGTAGTAACTACATGAGTAGAACAGAGAAAGCTACAACTAAAATGGTATTGATAGGTACTATCACAGGAGAAATTGTTTAGTTACCTCTCAGGGCTTGGAAGGACCAAGTGCCATAGAGGTGCGTGGCCAAATTCAGTTGTCTTAGTGGAGGGATTGTGCATAGAATGGCAAAAACACAACACCTCTCCTTGTCCCATGCAGGATATGGGAAACTGTGAACAGCCAAACAGCAGAAGGTTGTGGGCGAGTGAGGATGAGCTAAACTTGAGGTTGAGGGTGGTGGAATTGGGAGGAGAAGTTAAGGGTACGAATAAGTATTGATATGGTAAGGCGCTCTACTGAATTTACAGAATTCTGAAAGCCAACCCTGTGTGTTATTCCAAGAAGAAATTGATTTTCTGAAAAAATCTGAACCCCCAGGAAACAACCTGGCATCCTCAAACTACGACCCGGCCTGCGGGCCACATGCGGCCCAACGAGGACATTAATCCGGCCCGCCAGGTGTTTTTGTCGCCGCTGCCTGTTCTGCTTAAAATAAGATGTGCAGTGTGCATAGGAATTTGTTTATAGTTTGTTTTTTTTAACTATAGTCCAGCCCTCCAACGGTCTGAGGGACAGTGAACAGGCCCCCTGTTTAAAAAGTTTGAGGACCCCTGCTAGACACTGACATGGAGACCCTTTGAGTGAGTTGACCAGGTCTATTGGGAGCCCTATCACGTGCACAGAAGTGTTTAGTCTCTAACCCAGCTCTGAAAGGCTACAAATCACTCATAATTGTGGATAATCTTTCATTTAAAATAGAAAACAACAAAAAAGTGTAACAGCAGGGGAAAATAAACAGCAATGTGGGATATGGCAGAGAAAATATATGAAAAGGAACAAAACAAAACAAAAAAACATCCCAAATACATTTTTAAAAAAATATATTTTATTGATTTTTTTACAGAGAGGAAGAGAGAGGGATAGAGAGCTAGAAACATCGATGACAGAGAAACATCTATCAGCTCCCTCCTGCACACCCCCTACTGGGATGTGCCCACAACTAAGGTACATGCCCTTGACTGGAATCGAACCCAGGACCCTTGAGTCCGCAAACCGATGCCCTATCCACTGAGCCAAACCTGTCAGGGCCCAAATACATTTAAATGAGAATTATCTTATCTATAATCAAGAGCAAGATAGAAACCAACAAAAAATAGTTTAACTATTAAAATATAAAATTAAAGTTACGTTAGAAGACAAATAGAAGAAACTTCTGAAGAAAATTCTCCAGGGAGCAAAACCATAACAAAAGGGTAGAACATACAGAGAAAAAGATAAGTGTTTCAAATAACGAATCCAAGAAGACATACATCCAACTAATGCCATTTCCAGAACAATGTGCAGAGAAAATAAAGTGAAATGTTTTTAATAATATTTTAATGAAGAAAAATTCAAGAAATTGAAAGTACAAGTTCCCGTATTAAAAAGGCTCACCCAGCATAATATTAAGGAAAAATCAAACATATCACAAAATTTAAGATTTCTGACAATAAGAATATCCTAAGTGCTTCTAAGAGAAAAATCAGGACACATGCAGGGAAATAAGCAGCAGAGAGAGGAAAAAATGATGAGTGATGGAGCAATGTCTCCCACATTCTTAGGAACATTATTTTGTAATAGAGCATTCCAGTAGAAATAGAAATAGCATAATCCATGGCGATTACAGATTTTTCCATCCCAAATCAGAACCTCAAGCTCCCTGCAAGACACTAGCCTGGAACTCATTAGTTACCATAGATATTTGCTGTAATAATTCTGTGCCAGGTGTGGTGCATTTAAAAATAAATATGAGTCTAGACCTTACATTTCCAACTAGGAAATAAGTGTGGAGACAGAATAAGAACATTTTTAGGCATAAAAGGAAAAAAACCTTATTCTTTAATTTGCCTTTTATTAGAAAGTTATTGGAGGATAGCTCCAGCAAAATGAGAAAGTAAACTATGAGCAAACATTAAAAAAAGAAAGAAAGAAAGAAAAGATAGAGATTTCAGGAGGGAAGTGCCCCCCAAAATAATACAGGTCACTTTATTATATGGACAATAATGTAAACACAGATTTATATTAAATGGAAATCTGATAGAATGGTGTTGGGAAGATAATGAAGAACTAATTAGCCAAATTAATAATTCAAAAATTATAGTACAAGCACATTATGCAGATAAGGCCTGAAGAAAGAGCTTAAATCATTAAAATCGTTGCTCAAAGAGAATAGAACCAAAGAGTTTAGAGGAAACAGATAGCAGACCAACGTTTTGCACCAAAATTATTTTAGTCATATTTTTAAAAAATACATGCATTTGTTATTTTCATTAAAAAATGACACTTAATCAATTGTTTATACCTTATCTAGAGGTACCACTTCTACTGATCTGCCCAGAGGAAATAATCAAGTATACTGTCAAAATCAAAGTTCATTAAAGAGACAACCAGGATGTAGAGCAACAGGGAACTGGTTACATAGAGTCCATCCAAAGGATATATGGAGAGCAATTAAAAATATACTCAGTGTAATTTCCACAAGGCATTGTTAGAGAAGAAAAGTTAAATAGAAGCTGCAAAAGACTGTTCAATTCTTATGTAATGAAAGCTGGCCAAAATTTGCCTGTATTTCTGTATATACACAGTTTAAAACTATAGGGTTACATAAAAGCACAGAAAAATACAGATGCCAAAGGCAGGGGATAGAGGCTGGAAGAAATGGTAAATACTACTTGAGCTTAACTATATGAAAAATATGAATAATATACAATCTGTTGTTAAGAAAATCCATTCATTAAGGAGTTGCTGGTAATTCTGAAGAGAATGAAAAGATGGGGAGAAAACAAGTGAAAGAAAGATAAAACAAGGAAAGAAAGATAAAACTGACATAAATACAAAAAGTAGACATTCACCTTCACATATTTATGAAAGAGTGTGGGCTTATTTGTTAAGATAAATAAGATTCAACTGTTTTAAAGTAGTTATGGTACAAAAAATGAAATGTGAATTGCAAAACGTAAAATATAAAATTCAGTGTGATCTTGATTCTGTTGGGGAAAACTTATGCAGGTTTAGAAAAAAAAATTATTACAAACCTCAATCCAGAATTTTTTAGTGATTATTTCTGGGTGTTGGGATTTCAGGTTTTATAGGGATTGCATAAAATCATAGTTTGTGATTGATTATTCTCTCTCACCTTTGATTTTTCCAGGTAAGCAGGAGGCAAAGTATACTTAGCAGTTCCTTTTACTAAACAGCAACAGCAAAAACTTCTCCACATTTTTCAGTGAACTTAAAATAGCCATGTATTGCTTTATAATCAGAATAAAGTGTTCCAGAAAAGAATCCATTCTTGTCTAAAATCCAAATTATTAGTACACATGACTGACTCAGTACCTATCTGTTTCAAAATCTAGATGCTAATATCTCCATACTGCTATTCTCCAACAAAGTATTTCAAGTTAATGTTGTAAGAAATCTCAATCTACAGTGTATGTTTCCTGAAAACAGAAATAACATAACATTGTAGGTCATTCCTACTCTTCAGACATCGGTGTGTTTAAGATCATGTTCTGGAAGATACTTTTATATGCACTGAATTCTATTTCTATGCTCAAGAGCCATTACTGCTATCATCACTATAAATCAGAGTATAAAATAATAAACACACAAACAAGCCCCAACACACAAAAATAGTACAGTTATTAAGATTATATACATTTTGCCCTGACCGGTTTGGCTCAGTGGATACAGCATCGGCCTGTGGACTCAGGGGTCCCAGGTTTAATTCAGGTCAAGGGCATGTACCTTAGTTGTGGGCACATCCCCAGTGGGGAGTTTGCAAGAGGCAGCTGATGGATGTTTCTCTCTCATTGATGTTTCTAGCTCTCTATCCCTCTCTCTTCCTCTCTTTAAAAAATCAATAAAATATATTTTTAAAAGATTATATACATTTTAATATACCAAATTAAAACCTCACACTACCTGAAAATCAAGAGTATTAAAACTAATTTATCACCATTGCTATTTGCAGTAAAACTTTTATGTGCTGTGTATGATGAATTTAAAAGTACAGCTCGCTCTCTCTCTCTCTCTCTCTCTCTCTCTCTCTCTCTCTCTCTCTCCCCCCCCCTCCCTCCCTCCCTCTCCCTCTCCCTCTCCCTCTCTCCCCCCCTCACTTCTTTCTCTAAAATCAATAAAAAAGATATCCTTTGGTGAGAATTAAAATAACAGTAAAAATAAGCACAAAGCCATACCTTATCAATGTATTACATAGTTTAAAATGTATAAAATATGCATGAAAAATATATATGAGATGATTAAGAAAGGTATCAATAGAGTTAACGAAACCTGGAACAAAAAGACAGGGTAATATTAAGAGATAAAAATTCTCTGAAATAACTAAATCACAAAGTATGAAAGAAAATGCCCTAAGAGCAAAATAGTCAGCATTTTATAAAGAGAGAAATATGGGTGATCAGAAACAGTGCTCAGAGAAGAGGCTGTTTGAAGTAAACCTTGAAGAACAGACATACTCGCAACAGGTAGAGAAAGAGAGAAGAAACACCACGGACAAAAGCCATGATGGAGGAGGGACCAGGAGATGTTGGAGGACCAGAGTCAAGCCTTTTGGGGGGAGAACGAGGAGAGTGGAGAGGAGTTATAGCTGTTAAAATAGAACCACTTGTGACGACATCATGAAGGTCAGAAAGGCAAGCCTGTATTTAAATTATTAGTGGGCATTTGACTGGCATTTTATTCACCCATTGAATGCCATTTATTAAGGATATCCTATGTACTGAGTACTGTAATAGGGCCTGAGGACACCCAGCCTCCCCCACACCCCTTCCCTCTGGCAACAATCAGTCTGTTCTCTGCATCTCTTTTGCTTATTTGCTTTTTTGGTCTTTAGATTGTACATATAAGTAAAATCATATCATATTTGTTTTTCTCTGTCTAACATTTCACTTAGAGTAATAATGCCCTCTGGGTCCATCCATGCTGTGGCACAAGGTAAGCTTTCATTCTTTTTTATGGCCATTACATACATGTACCGCTGCTTTTCTGGCAACTTGAAGTTAATATAAAATAATACTGAATGTAAACTATAATTGAAAAATAAAAATTTAAAGCCTCAGATTAAAAAATAAATAAAAATACTATCAGCAAAGAATATCATCAATTGGAAGTTTCTAAAAGATTAATGTAGTATAGGCTGGAATAAAAACAAAGAGCCATCATCTCTACCCGCTATGGTTCTACCCTAATGATGCTTATGGATTAATGGAGGACACAAATGCTAAGTAAAAAAAAAATTATCTATCTAATAAAAGAGTAATATGTAAATTAGGCATCATTCTGTCACAAAGATGGCTTCTCCCATGGCCACAAGATGGAGGGAGGCGCCCATACCACATTCTATTTAATAAAAGAGTAGTATGCAAATTAGGCATCACTCTGTCACAAAGATGGCTGTCCCCATAACCACAAGATGGTGGCACCCAGTTCGACTCAGCCCTGCCAACTGAAGTGGTCAGGCCTGTTAGACAGGCAGGTGGCGGGGGAGATGGGGGCCCTGAGGCACGGAACAGGCGATCAGAGGGGGCTGGGAGTCCCCTGCCCAGGTCAGAGGCCTGAGCCAGAGGCCTCAGGCATGGGCAAGGGCGGAGCCGGTGATCAGAGGGGTGTGAGGGTGCCCTAGCCAGGCATAAGGCCCTGATAGGGGCAAGGCCGGAGATCGCAGGGGTCTGGGCACTGGTGAAGCTGGCAAATCAGGGGGTCCCCTGATCAGGCCTGCATCCTTGGCCAGAGGTTACAGGCCTGGGCAGGGGTGGAGCTGGGATTGGAGGGGCAGGGGTGGAACCAGTGATTGGAGTGAACTACAGAGGAAACACCTTTTCTTACCGTTCATTGGCTAAGCTCCCTGTATGCCACTGGTAATATTCTTAGTAACTTGGGTAATAAGAATCCAAAAAGGTGATCTAGGGTTTTTTCACCACATTCCTGGAGAAAAAAAATGAAGGTCCACTGCTGGAGGGCTAAGAAATGTCATATCCTGCCCTAGCCGGTTTGGCTCAGTGTATAATGCCTCAGCCTGCTGACTGCAGGGTATGGGTTCAATTCTGACCAAGGGCATGTACCTAGGTTGCAGGCTCCTCCCTGGCCGATGGCCCAGGTCAGGGCATATGCAGGAGGCAACCAATCGAAGTGTTCCTCTCACTTTGATGTTTCTCTCTGTTTTTCCCTTCTCTTCCACATTCTCTAAAGATCAATGGAAACATATCCTCAGGTGAGGATAAAAAAGAAAGAAAAAAGAAATGTCATATCCTATGAAAGACACATCTTGAAAATGCCTAAAGAAAGTTGTAATTTCTTCATGGTTAAGGGACTGGAGTCCATGTTGATGAAAACACCTTGGTGGCTGCGGTGACTGGAAGTGGCTGCAGCAGTAGGGTGATGGGGCTGATGGCTTCCCCTGATTAGCCTGGTCGCCTCCCACAAAAGGAGGCCAGACTTTGGCTTAGGCCTGCTCCCCAAGGGGAGCAGAGAGGAGGCCTAAGCCGTTAGTAGGACACCCCCTGAGGTCTCCCAATATGTGAGAGGGGGCAGGCTGGGCTCAGGAGCCCCCCTCCACCAGTGCACGAATTTCATGCACCAGGCCCCTAGTATGATATAAAACAACAACTGTGACACAAAACTACGAAGAATTTTCCAAAGCTGCATTGTTCAGAGAAATCAACATTGTTCAGAAAGCAACAGTAGAGAGGTCGTTAGACAATGAAGTGAGGAAGCAAACAGTGTTCTCAGCAGGTAGAAGAGAACGTACAGAGATCCAGAGGAGGAAACACAAATGGGCCCAGTGCCTACTGTGTAGCAGTCATGAGGGAGCGTGGAGTGAGATATTCCTAGGGTAGCTGAGGCAGGATCACCACAAAAACTGCTCCAAAGTATTTTTATTGTGTTGATGGGAGAACTGAGGCCTCTGACGTTGGAAAGCAAGATGGGGAAGGGCACCTGCCAAGGTGAGACAGTGCTCATTTCAGTAGCATACAAACCTTAGGTATCCCAACCTCAGGTTCACATGCTGCATTGAACAATCCTGACATCCATGATCAGAGTTTAATACTGGCAAGATGGGTGGATTCAGAGGCAGCACGTAGGACATTGGGAGGGGAAAGATGAAGACTGGGAGGCTAGCCATGATGATCCTACATAATAAAAGTCTAATATGCAAATCGACTGAATGGTGGAATGACCGGTCACTATGATGCACACTGACCACCAGGGGGCAAACGCTCAAAGCAGGAGCTGCCCCCAGTCCACAGGCCCCAGGCCAGCCAAGGTGAGTGCCAGTAGGAGCCCCCTGATTACCCCACTGGCTACCCTGCAGATTGGCCCTGATCAGATCAGCCCTGATTGTCAGCCAGGCCTAGAGACCCTACCCGTGTACAAATTTCATGCACCGGGCCTCTAGTAATGCAATAATCCTAGCAGGATGAAATAATGGGCTGGGTCCTTAGATTTACCCTTGATAAAAGATACTAACTTTCAAATTCAATAATGTCGTATTTTAAACTCTAAGGCAAAGATCTCATAAAAAAACCTACACAGCTTTTTCACATAAGCAGAAGTGCTAGCTGCACAACCTCTTTATAAGACAATATTCATATATTGTTTAAGAAGGCACATATCTTTGTGCTGGAAACTTCTTTCCTAGAAATTTATAAATACATAGCCTATAAATATATAAAATAATAGATCTGTATATTCTAATACATTTGTAGATATATCTTCACACATATATACATCACATAAATGTGTGTACTTGTATTTGTGCACACAGATTTTTGAAAAAGGAAGTTTATTGCAGCATTATTTATAGTTACAAAACTCTGCAATCAAACTTAAATGTCAATCAATAAGGGGGCAGTTAGATGATTTACAATACAGATAGAAATTGAAATTCTGCACGGCTATTAAAAAGACTGAATAGATGTATAGGTACTGGCATTCAAGGACCTCCACAACAGGCTAGCAAGGAGGAGTGGAGGATGTACACACAGTATGTAGCAGCCTGAGTAAAAGACGGACCGCCTCCAGAAGAACCTGTGAGAAAGTTGGAAGGACAACTTGCCGGCTGGGAAACACAATGGAGGGGCGTTTGCTTTCCCCCAGATCTTTGTATTGTTTCTGAGTTTTCAACCATATGTGATTACTCTTTATTCTAAAAGAGATAAAAAAGTAAGGGCTCTTGGTCAGGGAGGTGGTGGTAAGTAAAGAAAGCAGGGGATGTTTGGGTTCTAGGAACATTTTAGAGGTTAGCACTCCATGGCGTGGCCAAGAATGCAACAAATGGGGGGGGGGAGGAAAGCTGAGTTTACAGTCAGATTTTTCACTCCAAAGGAGGATTGAGATGAGGAAAGAGAGAGGAAAAGGTAGATCAAGAATGTAGAGGTGTGGCAAGTGTGGTTTAGAATATATGGAGTCTGAGGCTGCAGCGATACAGCCAGCATTATGACATTTTTCTTTTACATTAAGAGGAACATTTTTTGGGTAAGTCTGTTACATTTGGATAAATTTTTAATAAGGGAAACTTGCAAAGGTCTAGTGGTTTTCTCTTTTTATAAGTAATTAAATCCATTATTTTGCTAATAGGTGGGAAATACAGGACAGGACAGCAGGACACTATAGCTTTCATGGTTCACAGTAATAGTGGGGTAGAAAGCACGTATAGACTTGGCCACTGTGTGATTATAGAGTTGATTCTTTGCTCTCTTTTCCCCGTTCTCTGCCAGTATCCAGATCTTTCTGTTTGCTAACATTGCAGCAAGCATATTAACAAATGTCACCGGTCATCCTTACTTTATATCCTCATCGTTGGCAAAAATCACGACGGCCCTGGAGTTGGGGGTGTCCAGGAGCTGCTTGATAATCCTATCGAAGTCAATGGTCCTGTCTTTGCGCTCCTGGGGGATTCTCACGGACTGGGCAATGCAGAGCCCACCTGTTTAAGAAGATAAAGCAGAGTGTCAATCACATTCCCGAAGACACCAGAGAAGGTAGCTGGGGAGGAGGGGCTTTGATTTCTGAGTGCACAGCACTTTTTTAGTGATGTTGCTAAATGAGGAAGGCTTTAGACATCATGCAGAGTCTTGAGTTATTGCTCATATTTGGTGCACCATCCATGGTATCGCACAGCCTCATTCCCTTTGTAATGCACTTGTAAATGGCTAATTATGCCCAGGGATACCGATCTTTGATTCTGGGGTGGCAGGGTGAGGTTCACAAAGTGGGTGGGTGGGGTCTTTAAAATGAATGTAATACATTACAATAAAGCTATAATCAATACACTAAATAATAACAATAATTATAGGAACAGGTAAATCTCATCTCTGTGACTTCTCTAGAGTTTGCATTCCATTATTTTTTTCCCTTCATACCCATCCCAACTTTTCAAGCTCAGAGCCAATGCAGTAAATCTAAAAATAAAACAATGACAAAAACACCACCAACTACTATTATAAATCATAGTAACACATTTTTATTTACCATGTACTATGTGCTAAGCCACAATTGTTTCATGTATGTTACCTCACCTTTAAAATCTTATAACATTAGCCATTTTATGCTGGAAGAGGAGGATTAAACTAATTAATTAATTAACTCCAGATTTCTTGGCGCTATATTGATATTAACTGATATGATGAATTTGAAGACAGAGAAATATGCAGCTATTTCCTAAGCAACTGATATATGCCCCACAGCACCACCTCTTGCTTATCAGTAGCTCCTGGGTCAAGTACTCTAAATCATCCATAGGTCAGAGAGGAAGCGTCAAGGAAATATAGAAAATATTTCTAACTAACTGAAAATATAAGTGCAACAGATTAAAGCTAAAGTGGTAGTTAAAGGGAAATACATATAATCAAATGCTTACATTACAAAAGAAGAATTCCAAAATAAGCAATAGAGGCTTTTAGGTTAAGAAATAAGAGAAAGGATATTGTATGAGTAAACAACTTTATGCTAATACTAGAGGCACGATGCACAAAAATTTGTGCACTCTGGATGTCCCTCAGCACGGCCCTCTAGCAATCTGGGACCCCTTGGGAGATATCCACCTGCTGGCTTAGGCCCGATCCCCAGGCAATCAAGTCTAAGCTGGCAGCCAGACATCCCTTTGGCAGCCTGGGAGCCCTCAGGGGATGTCCACTTGCAAGTGGGGAGCAGGCCTAAGCTGCAGTCGGACATCCTTAGCTCTGCTGAGGAGGCGAGAGAGGCTCCCACCACCACTGCTGTGCTGGCAGCTGGCAGCCTGGCTTGTGGCTGAGCAGAACTCCCCCTGTGGGAGCGCACTGACCACCAGGGGGCAGCTCCTGCATTGAGCATCTGCCCCCTAGTGGTCAGTGTGTGTCATAGTGATCAGTCATTCCCAGTCATTCTGCTGTTAGGGTCAATTTGCATATTACCCTTTTATTATATAGGATAGAGGCCTGGTGCATGGGTGGGGCCGGCTGGTTTACCCTAAAGGGTGTCCCAGATCAGGTTGGGGTTCCCACTGGGGTTCCTGGTCAGCCTGGGTGAGTGGCTGATGGCTGTTTTCAGGCTGGCCATAGCTCTTCAAGGTGGGTGTCCCCCTCTGGGGTGCCTGGCCAGCCTGGGTGAGGGGCTGTAGGCTGTTTTCATGCTGGCCACATTCCCTCAGGGTGGGGGTCCCTGCTGGATGAGGGGCTGAATGCCATTTTCAGGCTGGCCACATCCCTTTCAGGGAGTGGGGTACTGCTGGGGTACCTGGCCAGCCTGGGTGAGTGGCTGATGGCTATTTGCAGGCTGGCCACATCCCCTTCAGGGAGGGGGTCCCTGCTGGGGTACCTGGCCAATCTGAGTGAGTGGCTGATGGTTGTTTGCGGTGAGGCTGGCTGGAAACTGGTATCCAGGATTTATTTACCATATTTTCTGGCATATAAGACAACTTTTTAACCCAGAAAAATCTTCTCAAAAGTCAGGGGTCATCTTATACGCTGGGTGTTGTCTTATAGAGTGGATGCTGAAACTTCCAAGCTGGACTGCAAAATCTGCGGTCGCCGCATGTGGTGGGGGGAGCTCAAAAACAGTCACACTCCATTCATTTCAATGGGGCCGGACGGAGACTGCAAGTATCTCTGGTTGGCTCCTTTTTGTGCTGCATACCATCTCCAGCTGGACTTTTTAACCCAGGAAAATCTTCTCAAAAGTTGGGGTCATCTTATATGCCCAGTCATCTTATACGCTGGAAAATACGGTAACTTCTAAAGTTGAAACTTTGTTGCTTTAACTGTAGCCCAGGTTGGATTGCCCCTGACAACCCAGGCTCCCAGAGCTTCCTTGAGCCCAAGGCTGGAAGCAGGTATCTGGGGTTTATTTATCTTCTATAATTGAAACTTTGTTGCCTTGAGCGGGGGCCACAGCCGGCCTAGGCAGACAGGAACCTTAGCTTCCTCCATCGCCAGGGCAAGCCTTCTGCTTGTTCCAGCTCCATGGCTGCCAGCTGCCATCTTGGCTGGGTTAATTTGCATATTGTTGCTCTGATTGGCTGGTGGGCATGGCTTTGCTGGTGGGTGTGGCTTAGGTGTAATGGAGTGAGGGTCAATTTGCATATTACTCTTTAATTAGATTAGATTCCATGCAATTGCAACCAAAATCTCAAGCTTTTTAGCCCTGGCTGGGTGGCTCAGTCAGTTGGAACATCTTCCCATACCAAAAGGTGCAGGTTCCATTCCTGGTCAGGACACATATCTAAATTGGGAGTTTGATCCCATGGGCCAATTTTCTCTCTCACAGTCATCTATCTATCTATCTATCTATCTATCTATCTACAAAAAGAAAATCAATGAACATATCCTCAGGTGAGGCTTAAAAAATTGCAAGCTTTTTCAAAATATAGCAATCTCTAACTCTAACATTTATCAGAAAGGTAAAAAACAAACCACAGCATAGTTGATGAGTACTTATAGATCAACTAGAAGCCTGGTGCATGAAATTCATGCACTCGAGGGGGTGGGGGCATCCCTTAGCTCAGCCAGCACTCTCTCGCAGTCCAGGAGCTCTCAGGGGAGTGGGCTTAAACCAGCAGTCAGACATCCTTAGCGCTGCCATGGAGGTGGAAGAGGCTCTCACCACAGCTGCTGTGCTTGCCAGCCATGAGCCCAGCTTCTGGCTGAGCTGTGCCCACCCCCCCTATGGGAGCACACTGACCACCAGGGGAAGCTCCTGAATTGAGCATTTGCCCCCTGGTGTCAGTGCACATCATAGCAAATGGTTGAGTGGCCTTAGCATATCATTAGCATATTATGCTTTGATTGGTTGAACGGCTGACCCGATGAATGGACAGTTAGCATATTAGGATTTTATTATATAGGATGGAATAGAAAAGAGGTTCAGAAATAGACCAACATAAATGAAGTCAACTGATTCTTGGCAAAGTCCAAAGGAAATCAATGTGGAAATGACAGTCTTTCCCACTAATGCTGAAATAATTGCATTTCAGAAGTAATGAATCTTGGCATATAACTCATACTGTATCCAGAAATTAACTCCAAATGGATGATAGACCTAAGTGTAGAGTCTGAAACTAGAAAACTTTTAGAAGAAAATGGAAACTGTATAATTTTAGGTTTGGCAGTAAGTATTTGGATATGACAACAGAAAGCATAACCAATACATAAAAAAAACTGATGAATTGTATTTTATAAAAATTTAAAACTTCTGTTTTATGAAAAATAGCATTAAGAAAATGAAAATATAACCCAGAGTTGGAGGGTTTAGGAATTACCATAATATAGGAAGCACTCTTAAACTCAGCAGTGAAAACAAGACAAGAAAACTCAAAATGGGCACATCATCTGAATAGACACTTATAAGAAAAGATACAGAAATCGCAAATAAATACATGAAAAGATGCTTAAGATCAGTCAGTAGGGAAATGCTATTATAACACAATAATTTATCACTACAAACCTATTAAAACGGCATTTTGATTTTTTTAAGCTAACAATACCAAATGCTGGAGAAGATGCAGAGCAATAGGAATGCTTGTTCATTGCTGATGGGAATGCACAATGGTACAGCCATTTGGAAAATACTTCAGCATTCCAAAAATTGTAAATACAGAATTAACATGTCAAGCAGAGGTTCCAATCCTAGCCGTTTATCCAAATGTATTGAAAACTTACATTCACACAAGTGTACTCACAAGTGTTATTCATAATCACTAAAACTGGAAATAGCTAAGACATCTGTTGACAGGTGAAGGGATAAACGAACTGTGGTACATCCACAATAGAATACTCCTCAGTAACAACAAAAGAACTCCTGATTTGTGGAAAAACATAAGTAAATGTTAAATGCATGTTCCCATGTGAAAGAAATCAAATGAAAAGGACCGCATAATGCAGAATTCTATTCATATGACAGTCTAGAAAAAAAACAAACAAACAAACAGTGGGGTGAAAAGTAGATCAGTGGATGCCAGGGGTTGGGAGAGAAAGGAGGGGTTGACTAAAAGGGACCACACAAGGGATTTGGAAATATTCTGTGTGTGGGGGTAGACACCTGACTCTGTAACTTACCAAGAACACACCACAATAATTCAACTTTACTTTCTGAAAAAAAATTTAAAAATCAATCAGCATATCAACGGACCCAGAATGGAATGCAGACTTTGACTAATGAACTCTAAGTGTACTAAGAACATATGAAGAAATTTCACTGAAGAAGATGAGTAAAAAAAATTATTCCTAAATAATTGGAAAAAATAATATTTGACTGGAAACTCTAAGACTCTAAGACTAAAGACAAAAATAAGTGTATCTCTGATTTGTAAAAATTTCATAGGGATATGAGTCATCAATTCTGGATCTACCTTCCACACTTGAGGTGTGTTTTTTTTTAAAGACAATAAGTTGTAGACAATGAGCCAGGTTTCTCACTGTTAGGAAAAGAACTTAATACATAAGCTAAAGAGTAAAGTTAGGATGAACCATGTGGTGCTAGTGTCAGAAATATCAGTGTATGAGTGTGTGTGGGGGGGAAAGAAGGGAGGTAGGGAGAGGGAAGGAGGGATAGAGGAAGGAGGGAGGGAGGGAAGGAGGGAGAGAGAGAGAGAGAGAGAGAGAGAGCGAGCTTTCATACATGGGTTGTACGCTATCCACCGAAAAGCCCAGAAGCAATGACATCCCATGGCCACCAGCACACCTAGTGCCTGGATGTTGGTTTGAAACGCCATCTTTCAACCAAAAGAACCGAGCCTCTTTAGAGAAGTGGCTTATTTAAGACTGGGGCAGGGCACATACAAGAGACTGCAGTAGCAGGAAGCCCAAAATACACAAAGGAAAATAAAATTAGGTATGTCAAAAGGACAGAGGAGCCACCTGAAAGAGCATCTAATGAACGAATCTAGGGCAATAGGAAAAACTAATCAAATAACTATGGTATGGAATGATTATCCAAAAAGTACGACACACATGCATGAACAAATAAATGACTAAGCAAATAAGAGAGAAGAATGGATGTTACAGAACAATTCCAAAGATCGAATACAGAATGAGTAAGGAAATGGCATACATATCACTATTAGAACATTATAATAGTAACTAGAGGCCCAGTGCACAGATTCATGCACATTGAAAGGAAATTAATTAGAAGGTGGCCAACAGGGCAGGACTGAGTGAGACAAGCTGGACACACTCTGGAGCCAACCTCCAGCTGGCCACACCTGGGGTGGCACCAGGGCTCGAAGGGCATCTGCAGAATGAGCAGGGTCCCTCTGGCAGGTGGGGTCCCTTGGCCTGCCTGTGGGGATCTGACTGAAACCAGCAATCCAACATCCCCCAAGGGGTCCTGGAGTGCAAGAGGGCACTCTGCAGAGTTGCTGTCACTTGGCAGCTCCTGCCTTGAGCATCTGCCGCCTGTAATCATTGTACATCATGCCTACAGGCTGATCAGCCAGTTGGCTGGTCAATCAGTAGCTTAGGCAGATGATAGATAGATAGATAGATAGATAGATAGATAGATAGATAGACATAAGATTCACTGATGAATGCTAAAATTAATATGAGAAACTATAGGGAAACACTGAACCTTTATCTCCCCCCAAATATTTACTAGTTACTCAGGTGGTTTTAAAATACACTTGCAATTTCTTTGATTCTCCTCCTTTGAAGAGATGGAAATTAATTCCCCTACTCTTAGGCTGGACTTAGTGACTTGCTTCTCAAGAATATGTGTTTATTTGTTTTTAAAAAGAGTAACTTAATGGTGGTGAAATCTGAGAGACCTGAATCACTAACTTAATATCAATATTGATAAGTCAGGTTGATTTTATGAGACCCCTCATATGATGTGATGGTCAGGGCACCCCAGTTGTATCTTATTCTCCTGCCAAATCATGATAAAAATCCCAATTGAGGGACATTCTATGAAATACCTGTCTTGTGATCCTCAAAACTGTCAAGATCATGAAATAAAAGATGGAGAAACTGAAAACTGAATTGGATCCTGGAACAGAATAAAGGACATTTGTGTAAAAATTTGTAAACTCTGAATAAGTTCTGTAGTTGTTAATGGTATTTCTCCATTGTTAATTTCTCAGTATTGATAAATGTACACTGCTTATTTAAGGTATTTATATTTGTGTTGACTAGGAGAGGGGTACATGGGGATTCTATTTTTGCAACTCTTCTATAAATCTATTTCCCAAAATTTACATTTATGAATACATATATATGCATACATTTACCTACCTACCTACCTATCTCAGTCTTGCTTCTAATTAATTCCTATTTAGTAAGTAGTAGAGCAGGACCAGGACTCTGAATTTTAACAAGAGATTTAGGTCAGTGCTTATCATGCATTATTTCACCTGGTGGACTTGTTAACACACCTATTTCTGGTCCCATCAGTGGGTTTGGATGAAGCTTCTGAATTTGCATTTCTAACAAAGTCTCAGGTGATGCTGTTGAGTTGGTGTGGGGACCACATCTGGGACCACTGCTCCAGGCGACAGTGCTGCAGGTGGCTGGGGGTGGCGGGGCAGATTTTGAGAAACATTTACTTAGTCTCTCCAAACTGGTTGTAGCCATTCGGGTAAAAGCAGGACTCGCTCTAGCTGGTTTGGCTCAGTAGATAGAGGGTCGACCTGCGGACTGAAGCATCTGGGATTTGATTCTGGTCAAGGACACATGCTAGGGTTGTGGGCTCAATCCCCAGTAGGGGGCATGCAGGAGGCAGCCAATCAATGTTTCTCTCTCATCATTGATGTTCCTTCCCCCCATCCCCTCTCTCTTTCTGAAATCAATAAAAATACGTATTTTTTAAAAGCAGGACTCACGCATGCATATTCTAGCCAAACTTGTTTAGGGACCTCTTAGGAGGGATCGTTATGCTTTGTTAGAAGGTGTACAATGATGCAGAAAGAGCACCCAGAGAAAAACCCCTGGGTAATGGCAACTATAACCTCAAATATCAGGATTCCTCTCAGTCTGGAAACCAGCACAGAGCAGGGAGGGACAAGATCATCTGCAAACTTTCCTGGGCCTGCTGAGAAAAGGAACAGCTACTTTACCATCTTCTGGGCAGAAGAAGGGGAATAATTCTGGACAGAAACTCAGCTTCCTATCAGGATTCAATTATAGCTGAGTGATTAAAGGAATTAGAGCAAACTTCATTTGGAGACGTGATGAGTGGAGGGATGGTCCGCACTCTCGGATTTTGGGTGCACCCCAGAGGGAGAACTGATGCATGGAGTTCTGTGATTGCAGAATTGAGAATCTCACCCCCTCCTGACAATTCGGCGAGTGAAATCAAACAACTCAACAAAAGAGAGCAATTGGCTATTAACACGGTAATGGAGATGAACATGTTCATAAAGCTAACATGTGAAAAAGAAAGGAGATTGGAAAACAAAGGATGCGAGAGAAACATGCTGTTTTGATGTTCTGCTCTTGGAGGCTTGCACGGTACCTGCTGGAAGGATAATCCCTTCATTTGCCTGCAATCCGTAGAGCATGCAGCAGGTTTAAACACTTACGGATACTGTCAATAGATGACCTCAACTCAGCATCAACTCAGACCAAGAGTGTAATGATAGAGGTGAAACATTGTGGGAAGACAATGCAGGTCTTGTCTTCCATCAAGGAATGAAGTGGTCCACACACATGCTCACACAACACCTGGTGTTGGGACATCAGCCAGCCTCCTTCGCAATAATGGTGACAACTCAGCACACTACATTCTTTCTGACAAGCAACCATATTTTCATCCCAACATGCAGCCCTGTTGAAGGCAAACCTTCTATTGATTGTTTGTGTTCCAGTTTAGTATCCTGCAGTGGATTCAGCTTGCTTGCTGTTTTATCTCTGATGTTGCCTGGTCACCACAGTGTAAGTACAATCTAAACTGAGAAGGTATTGGTTCTACATCAAGAGCTTAAGAATGTAACTTTTCTTTCTCTGACTGGCTTATTTCACTTAGCATAATACTCTCCAAGTCCATCCATGCTGTTGCAAGAGATAAGATTTATTTCTTTTTTTATATCTGAACTAGGGGCCTGGTGCACAAAAATTTGTGCACTCGGGGTGGAGGGAGTCCATCAGCCCGGACTGTGCCCTCTCACAGTCTGGAACCCCTCAGTGGATGTCCTATGATGGCCCCAGTCTTCCAGGTGCCTTTTGTGTGTGTGTGTGTGTGTGTGTGTGTGTGTGGCCACTGGGGACCTGCCCCCAGCTGCATCTGAGGCTCGGAGCAGTCCTCCTGTGTGTG
>PVJC01007258.1:0-52082 GCA_004026665.1 Murina feae | reverse complement strand
TCACCTCACAACTTAATCACATCCCAAAGTCCCCACCTCCTAATATTGGGTATTAAGTTTCAACATATGAGTTTTGGGGGGATACAAACAGACCATAGCAGTCCACTAAGGTGTTTTGTTAAAAAGTGGGGGTGATAGAGTTTGAAGAAAGAGGCAGGGTACACTGGAGAAGCTGGGAGAACTTGAGGATACCATCCAAGACTAAAAGGTGAAGGAGATCGGTGGGTACTGCTTGTAGAATATACTATCCTTGGCTGTATTCCAAAGGTATAGTTAGACTACAGAGGGGAGGTTGAATGAGCAGAAAGACAGCATGAAATGCTAGTTTCCAACGTCAGCAGATTCTTATGTCCCATTTGTGGCAAGGAAGCCGAAGAGGATTAGAAGTAAACCATTGAGACCAGCTCACAGGCATGAGTGGTTTGGGCTGATGACCCAATGGTCTTGTGTTTGCAATGGTATTAGGTAAGATCATGAAACCTTGGCTAAATCCTGGAAGTATTTGTGGGAGCATCGAAATGCCTTATTTTTTTGCTGGCCAAAAATTATATTGATTTGTAATAAATACAAGTGGCTTTTCTTTCACATGTGAGTTTTTTTGACTGATATTAATATTGGCTATATTTAAATGACTTTTCCAACCTGCATTTCATCTCCTTTCACCTATTCCAGTCTCATCCTACTCAAATGGTAAGCACATTTATTTTCCTCTTTCAAATATTTCAACCTGAACATTATTTCAACAGTCTTGCTCTATTGAGTTTACCAAGGATTTGATCTTTTATGGCAATATTTCAGAAGCTTAAGAAAAGTTCACTAAGGGAAAAATTAATTTTGTGGCTGAACTTTATGATCTGATTTATTTGTTAAACTGCTACTTGTCTTTAAGGAAACCTAAATTTGTCTTAATTTTTAAATAATACCTACTGCCTTTGATACAATTTGAAAAATAGATTGCTTTTGATGTCATTTCTTTTTATTCTTGGAGGTCAAGTTATATCCATTTTTGGCAGCTTTGAAATTTGAGAAAGGTTTAAATGACAGTTCTTGTCTCCCCCTCAGAAAAATGGTTGTGAAGAGGTTTCTGTGCTAAACTTTAATATTTTACCAAAATGATTATGGGTTATGATTCATTGGATTCTACTGTGACAAAATATATTGTATAATAAAACAAGATTGATATTTTATTGAACTGCTGTGATAATTATCTCTCTATCCTTGCAAGGAGCTGCTGAAGTGTTCCAGGTTGTCTGAAACAGGAATTGAGTAGACTCAGATAATACTGTGCCCATTTCTTATTCTAACACTTACTATGTGAACCTAGGAATGGATGCAGTCAGATTTTCTATTTGGGAAAATCTCCCTTCTCTAAGAATAGAATCTCCTGCGTGATACCTTTTCCAGCTTTCTCCGGCTATCTTTATTACTCTACCTTTAGTACTTTCTCCAGTCTCCTTTCATACTCCATGTGGGATAAATTGCCAAATAACCCCTCTTCCCCAATTTTACCATCAAAGAGAGACTCTTCTTTTAAAAAAATCATTTTTATTGATTTCTTATAGAGAGGAAGGGAGAGGGATAGAGAGTTAGAAACATCAATGAGAGAGAAACATTGACCAGCTGCCTCCTGCACACTCCCTACTGGGAATGTGCCCGCAATCAACGAACATGCCCTTGACCGGAATCGAACCTGGGACCCTTGAGTCAACAGGCTGACACTCTATCCATTGAGCCAAACTGGTTAGGGCCAAAGAGAGACTCTTAACTTGAAAGGATGCAACCTGAGATGGGGCTATTACCTGGAAGTCATTGTGCAGCTGTGTGATTCTGTGCTTGGTCTCAGTCCAGTGGAACAGAACCACAGTTTTTTCCTTAAAGAAATGAGTTACCTGAAAGAAATGAGTTGCCATTTGTTTCTCTATGGCAAACCAGAGATTTACTATTGGACCAATATTTTTCTTCTACATGAAGACTTATTGTCTCCAGGGAAAGCTGATGTTTGTCACTAAGAAATGTTTATGTAATTGGTCCCCTAGTGAGGGAATCAGCCAGCTTGCCACTGTCAAGGAAGGGAAACTGGAACTAGAATTGGGGACACATGTTCACTTTGGTTAAAGAACTGAAATAGAATTTGGGGAATATCACTGTTCACCACCTGGTCTGAGGAAGAAATTGGGACTAGGCTCTTATGTATAATGTAGGGAGTGGGTAGACAGGAATATTAGTCAGGGCAGTAGAGACATGATGAGTGTTATGCAACAGGGAATTATTAGAGGCATTGGACTGTATATGATTGAGGAGCTGGACAAGTGAAGATCTGGAAGGAGAGTTGCAGGATCAGAAAAGAAATGACTCACTGGTCCATCTGGGAAGCCAACCACATCCAGCCACCAAGTGGGGCTGAGAAGGGAAAGGTCTATGGAAAGCTCTTGCCTCTATGTGGTTACTGTGTCTGGTGGATCTGCAGCCAGTTGTCTGATGGTGGGCTTGGGATCAATGAGGTCAGCATTTGGGAAGAAGGGTTGGGCACAGAACATGGGAGAGCAAGGATGAAATGGACCCTTCTCATTATTTCGGCACCTATCCCGCTCTGTATCTGTCAGCAATGACCTTCAGGGAGTCACTGCTTTATTTCTGCCTTTTAAAACCTTTTTTCCCCACTGTTAAAAAATATGGACATTTATTATTTCAAAATCAACTAGTTTGATAAAAAAGCATTATGTTGAAAAAGAAATTAATATAAATACATGTTAACATAAATGTAAATTGTGACTCTTTTGAGTGCAAACTAGGTTATCCAAAGAAGAAACCAAAACTCAATAGTTGTCAAAATTTTTCCTTGAGGTTAGTGGATGTTACACAGAAATATTTATATTGTGGCTTCAACTCCATGTACTTATTTTTAAAAAATCAGAAGAATTTAAACAGAATATGAAAACATAAATGACAAATAAATATAAAAATATATCTGTACAAGATCTGTAACTAAGACATGATTCTTATTGTATAAATACCTAACTTTGAGTATTAATAAAGTAAAATACTAAAGAAATGTATTCTTTCAATTTTAGAAAAAGGGACTTTTCTGAAGACAATGTTTGAAGTTAAGGTACTAGGACTTACTAACTTCATGCACTGGTATTATCAATGGTGATTAAACGGAACTATTCTTGCACCATCACTAATGACTCTGGTATCAACGTTTCTAAAGAAGCTGCTTATTGCCTCATCATACATTCCTTTCTGGTTGACGGTGGCATGCTCCCTCAGTGCCAGGTCCCAAAAGCAGCAGCCAATCTGATTTATGCACTGGCCCATCTGAATGACCACCGACTGAATCATCCTGCAGACCAGCCAGTCCCACGCCCTCAGGTGCCTGCTCTGCCTTTTATTTTTATTTTTTTAAATAAATCTTTATTGTTCAGATTATTACAGATGTTCCTTTTTTTAACCCCCATAGCTCCCCTCCACCTGGTTCCCCCCTCCCCGTGCCCACTGTCTTTATCCATAGATGTAAGATTTTTGTCCAGTCTCTTCCCATACCCCACACACCCCATTCCCCCTGAGAATTGTCAGTCCATTCCCTTTCTATGCCTTACTTCTATTCTATTCACCTGTATATTCTGTTGATCAGATATTTCTATTGATTTAATTGTTATATTCACTGGTTGATAGATATGTATTTGTTGTCACTTTGTTGTTCATAATTTTTATCTTTACCTTTTTCTTCCTCTTCCTCTTCCTCTTCTTAAAGAATGCCCTTCAGCATTTCAAATAATCCTGATTTGGTAGTGATGTACTCCTTTAGCTTTTTCTTGTCTGTGAAGCTCTTTATTTGACCATTAATTTTATATGATAGCCTTGCTGGGTATAGTAATCTTGGTTTTAGGTTCTTGCTATTCATCACTTTGAATATTTCTTGCCACTTTCTTCTGGCCTGCATGGTTTCTGTTGAGAAATCAGCTGATAGTCGTATGGGTGCTCCCTTGTAGGTAACTGTTTTTCTCTTGCTGCTTTTAATATTCTCTCTTTGTCTTTTGCCCTTGGCATTTTAATTATGATGTGTCTTGGTGTGGTCCTCCTTGGATTCCTTTTGTTTGGGGTTCCCTGCACTTCCTGGACTTGTAAGTCCACTTCTTTCACCAGGTAGGGGAAGTTTTCTGTCATTATTTCTTCAAATAGGTTTTCAATCTCTTGCTCTCTCTCTTCTTTTGGTACCCCTATAATTCTGATGCTGGTAAGCTTAAAGTTGTCCCAGATGCTCCTTACACTATCTTCACACTTCTGGATTCTTTTTTCTTTTTTCTCTTCCAGTTGGGTATTTTTTTTTTTTTTTCTTTTTCATGTTTCAAATCTTTGACTTGATTATTGCAAACCTCTAGTCTGCTGTTGGATCTCTGTATAATATTATTAAGTTTATAGTGGATTCTAGAAAATTCTTGAAAAACCTTAAAACCGTATTTATATTGTGGCTTCAACTCCACGTACTTATATCCATGAACTTCAACTCCATGAACTCTGTATCCCGTTGTTTCCTTTCCTCCATTTCTGTCATTTGTGACCTTTTTCTTTGTCTCTGCATTTTGACTGCTTCCCTGCATTGATAGAGTGGCTTTCTGTGCTAGGTGTCCTATTGGGCCTAGTGATTCAGCCTCCCCAATCACCTGGGTGGACACTCTTGTTGTATGCCTTTGAAGGCTGGGTGCACGGTCTTGTTGTAGTTATCACTGGGAGGTATCACTGGGAGGAAATGACCTCCAGGCCTTTCTCCTCATTGTTTGGGGTATGGAACTTTTGGAGTTCTGTCCAAGCTGCAGTCCCTTAGGTTATGCTGCAGGCAGGCAGGCACACAGCTTGGGCGGGGTTGTAAGTTGGGTGGGGTGGGGTCTCAGAGTCACTGGGGAAGAGCAACCCATGATGGGCTGCCCCTCCACCGACTCTGCAGCTTTTCCCAGTTCCACGCCTTGGTGCCTGCACGCCCCTGAGTCTCCAAGCCTCTGTGTCAGTGATAGCTGTGAACAGCTCTGCTAGAACACCACTGGTCTTCCGCCCCATTGCCCAACAGCCTGCATTGCATTCAGTGCAACCCCAGAGTTTATAATCTCCTTCCAAGCCAGGGACCTAGGTGCTGCCACCACCCCCTTTCGCCTGTACTGCCTCTGTTTCACGCATGTCTGTACCTCTCAGTTTTGGCACCGGGAATTTCTACTCAGTCTCAATGTACTCCTTCTCTTACCTTCTAGTTGTAAAGCTTCCCCTTCCTTGGTTCTGGAGGATGGCCATTTATCTTTATAGCTGTATTTTTATGATGTAGATGTGGTAAACTGCGCATTTAGGTATATACCTCATGCCGCCATCTTGGTTCTCCTATAGTTGTATTTTTTAATGTAGTTGTGGGAGGCTGCACATTCAGGTGTATGCCGTATGCTGCCATCTTGGTTCCCTGCTCTGCCTTTTAAATCTTATGCAAGTTCTGTCCAAATCTCTCAGAGCATACAAGGAAGGGGATCCTGGGAAATAACTTTCACAGTGCAAACACTCATAACAGGGCTGTGAACCTGAAGGCAGTGGATCCACTAGTCTACTGTTGAATCCCTGTATATTATTCTTTATTTCAGTCAGTGTATGCTTAATTTCTGACTGGTCCTTTTCCTTTTTTTTGGCATTCTCACTGAGATCCTTGAAAGTCTCACTAAGTTCCTTAGAGGTTTCTAGGAGATTCTTGAGTAACCTTGTAACTGTGGTTTTGAACTCTATATCCAGTAGTTTGCTTTCTTCCAGTTCTTTCATTTGTAACATGTTTCTTTGTCTCTGCATTTTGGCTGCTTCCTTGTGTTTGTCTCTATGTATTGGGTAGCTGCTAAGTTCTCCTTGAATTGATAGAGGGGCCTTGTGTAGTAGGTGTCCAATAGGGCCCAGTGGCTCAGCCTCCCAATCACCTGAGGTGGACACTCTTGGTGCACCCCTTTGTGGGCAGTGTGTACAGTTTTGTTGTAGTTGAGCCTTGATTGCTGTTGGTATCACTGGGAGGAATTGACCTGCAGACCAATTGGCTGTGGGGACCATCTGAGACTACAGTGGGAGAACTTCTATGCTGGAGATAACCCTATGGAGCAGGACTTGCTTCAATGAGGCTTTGGTGATCACTGAGTCTGCCTCTTGAGTGTGTCACTTATGGATGTGAAGAGTTGTAATCTGGTATGGTCTGAAGCTGTCCACTGGCTACACTGGCTCTTGGTTATCCAGGGAGGTGCAAAATCAGCCACTGCATGGGGTCATCCAGTAGGAGCTACATAGATCCTCCTCTTTGGGGTTTGGAAGTGCTCAGATGAGGCCCAGCTGTGAAGCAAGGCAGGCTGAGTCTAGTGCCTTGCTTTGGTCCTTTTATTGATAGATTTGTGGCTCCCTGACCCAGCTGCAGCTTGTTTGACAGAGCTTTAGCCTGAGAAAGGACAGACCATTCATATGCAAAAGCTGTTGAGCACAGCTTGGGTGGGATTGTAAATTGGGTGGGGCTGGGTCTCAGGGAATCACCAGGGCTGGAACAAACAGGAATGGCTGCCAATTAGCCCTGTACCGGAGATGTCCCAGTACAGGGCACCTCCGTCTGGAAGAAAGCAGCCCCTAAGTTCCTGCCCTGATGCCAGACAGTCCAGTTTCTCCCTGTATGTGTCTGAGTTCCCCAGAGCCTTGCCCGGCACTGGAGCTCAGAGCAAGCCAGAGTTTGTAAACTCAGTTCATGATGCCGGCCTTTTAAGAGGAGCAGCTGGGTCTCTAGCAGCCTGTGTGTCACTCAGCCCCAATCCACACTGGTTTTTACAGCCCATAGTTCTTACTGCCTGTAGGGACTTCTTTCCCCAGCTCTGGGACCCTGGGTTGCGGGGGCTGGTGTGGGGCTGGTGTGGTGCTCCTCTAGGTGATCTACTTCCTGATTAAAATAGCGGCACATCTGGGTGCCGGACCAGCCTGTTCCACACCTCCGCACCACCTACCAGTTTCAATGTGCTTTCTTCTTTATTTCTTTTATTGTAGTACTTCCACTCAGTCAGATTTCTGGTGGTTCTGTATGATGGTTGTTCTGTATTTCAGTTGTAATTTTGATGTGGTTTTAGGAAGCAGCAACTATAGGCCTTTACCTATGCCACCATCTTTGTTCTATCCTAAAAGCAGTATTTTTAAAGTTTTTCAGGGGATTTAAGTGTGTAGTTGTAGTTGAGGTTGACAGTCACTGTAATGGAATCTTTTCAGGGTGTTTTTTTTTTTAGTACTCCCTGGAGAAGAACAAAAAAACAGGTATGTGTATGGGATTCTTGAGGTTTTATTTCTTAGTAGAATTCAAGCAGTAGTTAGGGATTATATTCCTAACAAAGATAGTGTGTTCCAGTGAAAATATCTTTTAACTACTTCTGTGTTAGCCTATTAAAAATCTTCATAAGGAAGATATGTGGGTTAGAAATGAGATGAGAAGATACATCAGAACTATAGCAATATTATGATATTATACAAATTAGTAATCCCATGGCTTTCTTCATGAATCTCAAAGAATGGCATAATCATAACCATGCCTTTGTTCCCTCTTTCCTGCTCTTAATACTCCATTTCTTCATCTCTTCCCCCAATTCCTGCTCAGAATTTCTAGGCAGTTCTAAGTTTTCATGTTTTAACTATACAGAACTGGCAATTCTTAGGCAAGAAAGAATCTTCCTGGTATCTACTAGAGAACAGATTTTGTTTCTATGGAGTGCCATTATCATATTATATACTGAAAATGTTTCCAACCCTAATTAGTTTTGAATTATGTCATTTGGTCTTGCATGTAATTGGTGCACAATAGATATTTATTGAGAGGCAGCATGGCAAAGTGGAATTAGATAGACCTGGGTTTGGGACCTGATTCAATCACTTAAAAAATTAAATTCTTTATTGTTTAAAGTATTACATATATCTCTTTTCCCCTCATTGACCTCTCCCTGGCCATTCCCACCTTCCAGCACATGCCCTCACCCCCCTACTGCCTATGTCCATTGGTTATGCTTACGTGCATGTATACAAGTCCTTTCTTTGGTTGATCTCTTCCCCCTCCCTCATGCCTTCCCTCTGAGGTTTGACAGTCTTTAGATGCTTCTATGTTTCTGGATCTATTTTTGTTCATCAGTTTATGTTGTTCATTATAGTCCACAAATGAGTGAGATCATGTGATATTTATGTTTCTCTGACTTCAATCACTTTTTATCTGTATTATTTAAATCTAATTATTTAATCTTTATGATCCTTGGGTTCCTGATTGATAACATGTGAACTAAAATATCTTTTTTTCAAGGTAGGGGAAGATGGAGGTAAGGGAGAGAGACCAACTAAAGGACTTGTATACATGCATATAAGCCTAACAAATGGACACAGACCAATAGGGGGGGTGAGGGCATGAATGGGAGGGTGGGGAGACATTGGGGGAATATGTAATACCTTAATCAATAAAGAAAACAAAATAAAATATCTTTCTTTCAGAGATGGTGTGATTCTCATAGCTTTCAGAGATATTTCTTAATTTCCCACTAAGTAAATTAAAAAAAAAAAACAACAACAACCCAAAAAGCAACTCCCACTGACTGGGTCAGCTTGGACTACAATTACAAAATGTTATACTGAGTGGCTTAAACAATAATAACTTATTTCTTACAGTTCTTGAAGCTGGGAAGTGCACATGTTATAGATAAGAAACCTGGGAAGATCAAGGTACCAGAAGATTTGGTTCTTGGTTGGGCCCTTTTCCTGGCTTGCAGATGGGCACCTTCTCACTTTATCCTTGCATAGTAGAGAGAGGAAGCTCTGATGTCCCTTCTTATAAGGACAGTAATCCTATCATGGAGACTCCATTTTTATGACATCCTCTATATCTATATACCTCCTCTCTTAGTCAATTTGGGCTGCTATAATAAAGTACTATATACTGATGGCTTATAAACAGAAATTTATTCCTCACAGTTCTGGAGCCTGGAAGTCCAAGATCAGGGTGCTGGTTGAGTTCTGATGAGAGCCTTTTTCTGGGTTACAGATTGCTGACGTACCTCTGTGTGGTCTACCACATGGTGGAAGGGGTGAGGGAAGCTCTCTGAGGTCTGTTTTATAAGGGCACTAGTCCCAGTCATCTCACAAAGATTGCACTTCTTAATACCATTACATTGGAGATTGGAGCTTCCACATGTGAATTTTGAGGGGACATATTTGTCCACGATACCCATAAAACCCTGACTTTTTGTCATTTTCACAGTTACTTCCCTCCTCCTCTAGGAAAATATCTCAAAATACTTATCTATTTTCATTGTATCTATTTTCTCATCTTCCATTCACCCTTCAGCTAAATCCTGAAACAAGACTCACATATTCCTAAATTGATCCTAACATTTCAGCAGCATTCTACATTCCCTTCTTAGACTTCCATGACATGACATGGTACTTCCCTGAGTTTCTTTCTACATCTCTGTTCACTCTTTGTCTTTGGAGTTCCTTAAACTTATCCCTAGTCTTTTTCTCACTTTATATTTATTTCCCACTTACAGCCAAGTGAATGGCTCTCAAATTCTTATCTGTATCTTTTTTAGGCTCCAGACTTGTCATTCTTACTAACTTATTGACATTTCCACTTGGGCCTCTCAATGTAGAAAAGTGAGACTCAACAAATTCAAAATAATGCAAAAATTTATTCTTTTGAAAATTTTGTTCTCATCCATTTCTCTATCTTAGAGGATGGTTCCATTTTTACCTATCCATTTACAAGCCAGAAATCTGGAAAGACTTTTATTCATCATCCCTCATTACTAAGCAATTGGCATGTCCCTCTGGCCTTATATCTTAAAGTTCTTTTGAATCTAATACTTCTTTATGTTTTCACTGCTATAGCTCTCTTTCATCATATTATTTCTTTACATACTAAAATAACTTTCTACTGGTCTCCTCATTTCCTTTCCTGCTGCCTTCCAATCTGTTCTCCCTACTCCAACTGGAGAGATCTTGAAATTCAAAATTATATTATCCCCTGCTTAAAACACATCAATGGATTCCATTTTATTTTCAGGTTAAAGAACAAAATCTTTAACTCTTGGCCTGCTAATATATGTGTGATCTGGTTTCTGTTTCTCTCTTCAGCTTCATTTCATAGCATGCCACTCCATCACTGCCTGTGCTGTTGCCACATTTGATTGTCCTTTAGATCCTGGAAAATGCCATGCTTCTTCCCACCTCAGGGCCCTGTGCAAGCTCTCCCCCAGCCCAGAACATGCTGGTCCTACCTTCAGACATACTAACCTCTACTCATTCTTCAGAGTTCATTTTTTTCTCTGACTCTAAGTCAATTATCTTATTTTCTGTGCTCACAGTTCTGTGAACTTACCCTAAATGGTATTCTATCACAGCATATTCATTTTCTAGGGTTGCCATAACAAAATACCACAGACTGGCTGGCTTAAGCAAGAGAAATTAATTTCTCACAATTCTGAGACAAGAGGTGTAAGATAAAAGTGTTGGCAGATTTAGTTTCTCCGCTGGCCTCTCTACTTGGCTTGCAGATGGTTTCTTATCACCGAATCCTCACACCCCCTTTTCTCCATATGTGTATCCCTGGTGTCTGTGTCCACATTTTTCTTCTTATAAGGATGCCAATGAGATTGGATTAGGGTCTATCATAAAGGCCCCACTTTAACTTAATTACCTTAAAGGTCCTATCTCCAAATACAGTCACATTCTGAATACTGGGGCTACAGCTTTAATATATATATATATATTTGGGACACAATTCAGCCCATAAGACAGTTATACATTTACTAGAGGCCTGGTCCATGAAATTTGTGCACTGGGGGAAGGGAGTCCTTCAGCCCAGCCTGTGCCCTCTTGCAGTTTGGGACCCCTCTGGGGATGTCTGCCTAAGCCAGAAGTCAGACATCCTTTTTGCAGTCCAGGGCTTTCGCAGTCTGGGACACCTTGCTCCTTACTGCCTACTTGCAGCAGAGGTAGGAGAGCCTCCTGCCACCACCGCTGCGCTCACCAGCCGTGAGCCTGGCTTCTGGATGAGCAACACTCCTCCTGTGGCAGTGCACTGACCACCAGGGGGAAGCTCCTGCATTGAGCATCTGCCCTCTGGTGGTCAGTGCATGCCATAGTGAGCAGTCATTCTGCTGGTCATTTCTCTGTTCGGTAAATTTGCATATTAGAGTTTTATTATATAGGATGTTCAGTTTGGTGATTATTATTGTCTTCTTCAGTAGCTTATGGTCTCATTTAGGACAAGGATTGTGTCTGTGGTGAGCCATCATTGTTATTACATAGGCTGGCAGCAATGTACATGAGTCCATTTGTTGAATACTAGTAAATGAATAATTATGAATTAGAAGACTCTAGCAGAGTGTGAGAAATAATAAATGCTCTATAGGTGAAAGATGCTATTAACAATGGTGACAATGAACCAAATGGTTCTACTGATTCAGGAGATCATGCTTAGTTTTGTTTTTATAGTCTAGTTGTTGCTCCTATTAGTATTTCTAATGAGCACCTCTGAAGTCCTGCTATTGAATTAAATCTTTAGGCTTCCTTGCAAGGGTTTAACCAAGTGACTATAACACAAGGCAAAATGGTACTAGCACAGCTTCAGTAAATACGGATCTATTGATAATGATGGATTTTTTGTGACTAATCTAAACTTCTTATGAGATATTTTTTTAGAGATTTTTAAATAATTGGTATGTTAAACCCTTTCCTGAAATATTAATTTTTAACTCATCTTCGTTATAGAAAAATATAAATGAAAAGTAAAAATCCTTGATTGGTTATGTTTTATTTAGCACAATGTGTTGGTCCTCTAATCTTCATTATAAAATTGTGTATAATTTATTAATTCTATTAATTAGGGTCCATTGTAAAGGCCCCACTTTAACTTAATTTATTTAAATTATATACTATTTAAAGCTCATAAATGTATTTTGTGCCTGCTATATTATGTTGGATTAATTGTATTAGTTTGATGGACTTTTATATATGCTTAAAAAGAAAAATGAACATATATTAATATTTCTCTTAAATGTATGTTTCTTTTTTGGGATTTTAAGGTAAACAAATTGATTAAAACAAAAAGAACAATGGTTGATGTGATGGGTAATGTTGATTTCACTCGTTCAAAACTTTGTATGCAAACAAAGCATGGGATATAGCTAACATAAAGATTATATGAACGATCTACCTAGAATTTAACTTATTTCCCCTAAATAATAGGAAAACTCCTCATGCCAAGACCACATGCTTTTACATTTGCTGTTTGCCCAACATGTAATTCACCTTTATAATCAGTAGATGTCAGTGTTGTTTCATTGCAAACTCACAGGCTGAGGTGAAGTAAGAGCCCAGGAGGATTGTTTCAGACTGCCAATCAGCACTGCACCTTTGCTGGCTTCTAAGGGTCATGGACTTCTTTTAGCATCACAGAGACAAAAAAGACCTTGCTTCCTCACAGGCCGCACAGAATGAACATTCTTTCATGAGGCTGATGAAGAATGAAGGGCAACAATTTTCAAAGAGCCAGAGGCCATTTTTGCTTAATAATGACACCAAGAGACATCAAATGCTTATTCTGTGCTAGCCATAGTGTTAAGCATTTTACACAGATTTCTCTCATTTAATGTTTTATTAGAACAACTTCAGGAGGAATTTCACTCTTATTACAATCAAATTTCACATGTGAAGAAATTGGAGCACAGAGAAGTTATGTAATTTGCTCAGAGCCACAGGACCAGGAAATAGCAGAAAAAGAATCCAAACATAGGGAGGCCAATTGCTGAATTTCACTTTGTCCTTAACTGGTTACTATGTCAACTCACCTTTAAATTAATCATAACCAAGAAGAATCTTTGTGAAAAACAGTGCTAAATACTTCTTTTGAAAGAAACCCATTTAGGAATTACTCTAAATTGGGTATTGTGACTGAGTATAGAATTTCCTGAAATAGGAAATCCTCATTTCTGAAATATTTTAAGAAAATATAGCATTTTTTTCCTTTTTGAATGCCACCCAATCACAAAGTGATGCTGTTTCTACAGCCCTGTCGGAAGGTGTGTGCTGATGTTAGAGGATCTTGCATAGACATTTATTGTTGGTGGCATAGCTGAGCCATAGGTTGGGATGGTGGAGCAATGACACATGAGCTCTAATTTCTTTGGTGGTCCTGAAAGTCAGCATCGTGGAACCTTTTATTGAACCACAGGAAAAGTCCAAGTAACTATGATTTTTACTAATCTAGCTAGCAGCTTGGTCAATTAGGTAAAAACATGGAACATTATTAAAAAAAGAGCCTACTAGAAGACAATTGGCCAATATATATCAAAACATTAAAAATACATATAATTTAACATAACAATTCCTTCATAGGAATGTTTCCCAGGAAAACAGTTGATGAATCTGCTTGGATAATCAAAGCATTATTTATATAATCTGAAAGTGAGATTAGTTGAATGCAATTTAGTTACTAAAATAAGTAGAAGAATGTTTAATGAGGTGAATATTTATAGTATGTTATTAAACTTGTAAAACTATATTCTGTGAGATCTCAATATTATAAAAACTTAAAACATATATGGAATGAAGAGTGGCATACACACGGAAACATTAGTATTTACTTTTTAGGTAATGGAATAATAGATGACTTTTGTTTTCTTTGCATTGTTGTTTCTATTTTCTTTTTTAAAAAATGCATAAGTAGTGTGTTACTTATGAATTAGAAGAAGACTCACAAGCTATATATATTTTAATAACTGGGTTCAAAACTTAGTTTTGCTATTTAGAAAAGCTGATTATTGCCAGTTGCTTTCTAATATCTTCATTGTTGTTAATAATTTATGGTGTGTGTGTGGGTGTGTGTGCATGCGCGGGTGCAGGAGGACAAAAAGGAGCTCAAAACAGTTTTATCTATTTCCGAAAGAAAGGTTAGATAATTAAAAAAAAATCTTGGGTACTTGATTATGCAACTTGAAGATAATCAGTGAGGCGTTGGTCAAGTGTTTCTCCGAAAATTTCCAACCTAGTGTTTCTGTGAAGGGCCATGTGTAGGTCAACATATTTGAAGGCACTGTTGAAAGGGTGTTTCACATTTAGATCGCATTTACTCTGTTTTCTTGTTAACATGAAAACAAAGCCATGTATGGGATATTTTAAAATCTGTTGCTGCCTTTAATTTAGCTGTTTTTTTTAACCATCTTGTTAGATCCTTTTAGATTTGTTTTTTCTTCTTTTTTTTTTTTAAAAGAGATGTTTATGGCATGTTCCATGCCTTTAATTCTTCCTTAGAGAATCTTTTAAAAATTTTTTAATTGATTTTTTACAGAGAGAAAGGGAGAGGGATAGAGAGCTAGAAACATCGATGAGAGAGAAACATCCATCAGCTGCCTCCTGCACACCTCCCACTGGGGATGTGCCCGCAACCAAGGTACATGCCCTTGACCGGAATCGAACCCGGGACCCTTCAGTCCACAGGCCGATGCTCTATCCACCGAGCCAAACCGGCTAGGGCTGTTGTTTCTTCTTTTAATTCCAGGTTGCACAGTACAGAAATTCAGGTTTATTTTATAAATGTTGAACATTATCAAAATAACATAATTCTAATTAGATAGTGAGTGCTCAATTGAACAATTCTGACATGGTCTCAAACTTTTGGGGATTTTACTTAGCATTTTTTTCACAAACATATTCATCTGCTTCATTTTAAGCTTTCAAATTTTGACATGAAGTCTTTTACCATGAAATTATTCTTTTAAATTGGAATTAATTAATGTGCCTTTAAAATGATGAGTTTTATGAAACATCTGTATCAAGTGTCAGGGCTTTAGATGGACATCCCTTCACTGATCACAGCTCAAACAGGAGCCCAGGATGAACAAAACCATGACCCACAAAAAAGGTCAATCTTGGTGGCCAACCTTGGGGACCTTCTGGGCTCCACCTTACAAAGGTTATTGGTGACAACTATGGCTAAATTGATTAGTTACTCTTTTGCGGCTTGGAACTCTGTCTCTAAACTCATATTGGGTTGAAAACTTTAAATACCTTGTTTCCAGGAGTCTTTCATATTTTTCATATTAATAAATGGACATTTCCCCTCCTTGAGTGCTTGCTCTACACGTCCTTACTGGCCTGACTTTAGTCTGAATATGTATGAGATTTTGGCCATTGGCATGTTTTGGTCCACAATATGCTAATTAGGAATTACAACAGGTGATGTGAGTCTTCCTACAGGGAATCAGGATTCAAAAGAATCTTACTGCTGAGGAAAATCTGAAGTTCATGATACAATGCATTGTGTAGCCAGTATTGATTTTGGTTAAAGCAAATTACACTGAGTCATGGCTATAGCCTATAATATAGTGCTGCTCAAACTGGCCTTAGCTTCTATTTTCTTCCATTAAAATACCATCCAAAATTGGAGGTATCACAATGAAATGCATTTAAGGTAGCTATTTTGATGGAAAATGGCATCTTTAATTGTGTCTTTTTGTACTGGCTTATAGGGTTCAGTAACTGAAGCTGTTTTTTCCTCCTTAGTTGTGTTCATGCTTGGAAGCACAGTCTGCAAATGAAAAAAAAAATAAGGGGGGAAATAAACCTAAACTATATAGTTTTCCCTATGTCATTTAGAACAGAAGAGTGTGTTCTTGAGAACCACTGTTGTGGCTCAGTGGTTGGGCATCTATCTGTGGACCAGGAGGTTGAGGGTTTGATTTATGGGGGTGGGGGTAGAGGGGTGAGGTGGGGGTGGGGGGGAGGAAAAAGGGTTTTGGTCATTGATTCTCTCTTATCATTGATATTTCTGTCTCTCTCTCCCTCCCCCTTTCTCTCTGAAACCAATAAAAAAAAAAGAAAAGAAAAAGCCAGCTTTTCTAATAATCCATTTAAATTTAAGCTCTTTTGCTAAGGACTGTTAAGGGGAAAAAAGAGACAAAATGCTTATCTAGGAAATACAATTTTGAGTTTTATTTGATGTTGTATACAGTAGAAGAACATACTAGTAGTAGTCCAAAGGGCTCTAATGTCAAGCATCTAAGAAAGGAAAATGGAGGTAATACATAGATTACAATCTAAATTTTTAAAGATTAATTTGTTAAAACAAACCTAATATTTACTTTGACAAGCTATTGAACAGCTTAAGAATCAGGCACTATTCTAGTACTTTAAGCCTCACTATGACTATCTAATCTAATAAAAGAGTAATATTGAAATTGACCTTTTCTACGGGATGCCTAAGCCATGCCCACCAGCCAATCAGAGTGGCTGTATGCAAATTAATCCAGCCAAGATGGAGGCTGGCAGTCATGGAGCTGGAGTAAGCAGGAGGCTTCTGTTGCACCAGGAGTAAACTGTCTGCCAGCCAGATGGGCTTCTCCAGGCTCCAGGCAACATATTTGCAACAATGTTTCAATTATAGAAGCCTCAGAGCTGAATCAAACAGCAGGCTTCAGTTGCACCAGCGATGGAGGAAACTGCTTGCCTAGGCAACATTCTTTCAATTATAGAAGCAACGGAGCTGAAGCCAACAGGAGGCTTCATTACCTGCCTAGGCCTTGGCTTAAAGGAACAGTGTATCAATTATAGAATATAAATAAACCCCAGAAACCTGCTTCCAGCCAGCCTTGCTAGGACGTTGGGTCAATGGGAGCTGTAGGCAGCCTGAAAGCCTGAAAATAGCCATCAGCCCCTCACCCAGGCTGGCCAGGTACCCCAGTAGGGACCCAAAACCTGAAGGGACTCTGGGCAGCTTTAAAAAACCCCTCAGCTCCTCACCCAGCCTTCCCAGGCACCCCAGTAGGGACCCAAAACATGAAGGGGCTGTGAGCAGCCTGAAAACGCCCCTCAGCTCCTCACCCAGGCTGTCCAGGCACCCAGGTAGGGACCCAAAACCTGAAGGGACTGTGGGTAGCCTGAAAACGGCCCTCAGTCCGTCACTCAGGCTGGCCACACCCCAATGGGGTGAGGGTCCACACTGAGGGGCTTGGCTGGTCTGCAAACAGCCATTAGCTCCTCACTCAGGCTGACCAGGCATGCCAGCAGGTGGACATCCCCAGAGGGGTCCCAGACTGTGAGAGAGCACAGGCCGGGCTGAGGGACCTCCCGAGTGCACAAATTTTTGTGCACCAGGCCCCTAGTTGGTTCTATAATTATCATCAGCTACCCCATTTTATAGGTTATATGTAGAAAAGGGAAACTTTGGCTCCTGAGATTGTTTTAAATTGAAGCCAGGAAATAGAAATATTATCAAATAAAAATTTTGAAGCAATGTAATTTTTAAATTTTATTTTTGCACATTCAAAATCCCTTATTTTTCTGCATAGAGGAGTCAGTAATACTCAGTGCATTTGGTCTCTGCTCTTTTTTGCTTTTCTTTGAATTATCAGTATGTGGTAAATAAAGCTCAAAACACCATTTCTCTTTTTCCTTAGCTTAAACATTTGGCTTTAGGTGAAATAGACTGCTGTGCTGACCCTGGGCTTTTTGAAACACTGTTGTATAAGCTATAAATGGTTTATTAACATGCCCCTCACACCTCATATATCTTTGTCCTCAAGGACTCTAGACAAAATGTGCATCCAAGGCTTTGCCACAGTTAAAATGAAATGAGGAGAGAGGATTTCATTTCTTTGTTAGGGTGGGTTAAGTGAGGGAGAGGAAGAAGTAAATGGATGAATGAATGCCCTTATTAGTCTATTAAATAATTGGGATGCTTCTTTTTCTGGTCTCAAGGATTCAATTGCACAAGCCATGGATGAAGACATATCCAAATGCAAAGTAGTGTTTAAGGGATTCTTTTCTTGTATGTGCCCTTTGTCCTACTAGTTCTTATTTCACACAATCCCTTTCTTCTGAGTATTTTCGTTTGATTTTATAAGAGAAAAAAGGAAATACATTTCCTCTGCTGAGATATTACCGAGAAGCAATGGTAAAGAGAAGGGAAAAACAGGAATAAAACGGGGAACAAATGGGCAGAGGAGAGCAATTAGTGCAGGGTATTCATCCTGGAAAATGATTCGTCTCAGGCCCCAGTGGGATCAATTTTAGAGCTGTAGTTTGTAGTCTGTGTGGAGAGAGAGGCATCAAGTAACTTGCCTGAACACTTGCTTATGACTGAATTTCAGGTCTTCTGTTTGGTTCCAATTCTACATGTAAAATGTGAACTTAGTCTGTATTGAAATCTTGCTTCAGTGTATCTCAGTGGCTTATTGGGCTACAGAGGAAAACAGAATTCCACAAGCCTGTAGCTGTTAAAATATATCTTCTAGTACAAGACACCCTTGACATACCAGTCTTGATCTCACAGATTCTATTAGTGAGAGCCTTGGCAAATTGATTAGAGTTACTTGTGTAAGGTCTGGGGCTATGACCCTGAGCTCCTGTGGAGCCAAAAACTTTCAATCCCTAGTTTCCAGATGTCCCTTTTAGCATCAACAGCAGCAATAGAACAAACCGGCAACTGTAATATGTAGTATACTCAGAAAAAAAATAAATCCCAACAAAACATGATCCTTGGAGTGCTGCTTATTTGGCTTTAGCACCCTCAGCATCCTTTTCCCCCTAAGTCTTGAGTGTGATCAGGTGAGACCAACACAGCTAGGGCCTGGAATGGGTATTTTATTCTGGATTTTAATGAAAATACAGAAGAATATGTTGAGAATTATAAAAACAATAGCTTGAGAAAAAATACATTTATTAGGTATGCATATACATAAATCTTTAGTTCAATGAAGAGAATTATTATGGTATAGGGTTCATTTAATTTCTAGTACAGTATCCAACACCAGAATCACAATATATGTTTGATAGATGAAAGAAATAGTGAATTATGATAATTTCTGTGAGCATACTATTGGTAACCTTTACTTAGGGCCACTAAAAAAAATAGTTCGGAATATTCTGTTCTTTTTGGATTTCTTTTCCTTTTCATTTCCTCTCATCAATCTTCCTCTTCTTCCAAACATCCTGTATCCATACTTTCTTTTTTTTTTCTTTAAATTTGTTAGTATCCTTTGTCCTAGGGGTTGTATTGGTAAAGATATTGCTATGACATACTAGGTGTACCGGTTAATAATGTGGATTTTGTAATAAAAGAAAACATGATAATTTCAAGAGAAACATCAAAAGTGCTTTATTCAAAGTAATGTCCTTCACTACCTACACATTTCCCCATCTTTCAGGTAATTTGTGGATACTGTCCCACAAATTGTCTTGTTTTGAGGTAAACCATTCAGAGACCCAATTTTTCACTTCTTCGTAAGTTTTGAAGTGTTGCTCAGAAAGTGCATGTGCCATTGATTGGAACAAGTGGTAATCTGAAGGAGCAAGGTCTGGTGAATACAACAGGTGGGTTAATACTTCCCAGGCAAGATCTTTTAACGTGTCTTTAACTGGTTTTGAAGTGTGTGATGGTGCATCATCATGAAACAAAATTACTTTGCCGTGTGTTCTGGAACATTCTGGTCATTTCATTATCAAGGCATGGTCAAATTGATTATTTATTGTTTGTAGTGATCAATATTAACAGTTTCACCTGGTTTTAGAAACTCATAATACACCACACCTTCCTGATCACACCAAACGCAGTGCGTTGTCTTCTTTCCGAAGAGATTTGGCTTTGCAATCGATGTTGATGGTTAACCTGGATCAACCCATGATTTTGTGCATTTGGGATTCTCAAAATAAATCCAGTTTTTATTGCCAGTCACAATTCAATGCAAAAAAGACTTTTGTGCCAACATTTTACTGATGACTTTTCAGTTTTCCATTTGTCTTTTGTTCAGTTGATGTGGTACCCATTTTCCTTCCTTTAAAATCTTTCCTATTGCTTATAAAGGATTGGAAATTGTTTGCTTAGCAACATTTAATCTTTCTGCAAGTTGTTTTTGAATTTGACACACAACTTCATCCAATAATGCTTGTAATTGTTGGTCTCCAAACTTTTTCAGTTGATCTGGACATTCTTTGTCTTTCACATAGAAATAATCACTTTTAAAGTGTTTAAACCAAAGTTCACAAGTATCTTGAGATGGAGCATGCTCACCATAAGCTTTTCGAAGTATATGATAACTTTTTCTTCAAAATAAAGTAATGAATTAAAACTTCCTGCAAATGCTCTTTTCTTGGCTTGAAATTTGACATTTTTAAGCGTAAAAATATCTATGATGTTAACACCTTCAGCAAATTCGACATATGAAGTTTTGAAGCTTGCTGACAATACAACAAAATAGCATACATATCAAATCACATATATATCAACATAACTCCATCTATTGAAAAACATCTGCGTTATTAGCTGGTACACTTAGTATGTCTGATATCTTGCGGCCTATGGATTCTTCTAGTATTTTTATGGTTTCCCGTCTTATGTTTAAGTCCTTTATCCATTTTGAGTTTAGTTTTGTGTATGATGTAAGTTGGTGGTCTAGTTTCATTTTTTTGCGTGTATCTGTCCAATTTTCCCGACATCATTTATTGAAGAGACCTTCTTGACTCCAATGTATGCTCTCTCCATACTTTCTTACCTTTCTTCTTTCATTTGTCCTAGGGATATACTCCTACATTCTCATGCCATCAGTTCTGGATTGTCAACTTCTTGTTTTAGGACCCCAATCAGAATCACAGAAGTGTTATGGTGTTTGCCTAGTATTTGCTCAAAGTATACTCTTTCAGTAATGAGCCTCTATCACTTGATATTTAGAGGAGTTGGCTTTCTTCTAATATATTTTTCAAAATGCTGGTGCCTCACTTGATTACTTTACTTATGTTGGGTCTTCATTATGCAGTTCATTGATAGCTTCTTATGTAGCACCATTAAGAATCTTCACACCTGAGGTAGCAACTCACATGAATTAATTATTCTTTTATGTAGATTACACAGTTATTTATCGAATACTCAACCATATGTTAAGGACTTTTGGAGTTGCAATGAAGGCTAAGTTATAATCCATGGAATCTCCTACAAATTTTGGAGGCCAGAAAAATATTTGGAAGATAAATAAAAGATTCAAATAATTTGAAAAAAATAAGGAGTTATCAATATTTCCTGGTTCAGAAATGCCAAAGTTTTTTCTTCATATTTGAAGAGACATTTTGCATCCTCTATAGTTTAGTATAGTATTGCCTTAAAGAAGAGTCGAAATGAGAAAGAGGTGATTTTAGAGAAAATACAGTATTAGGAGTAGGTAAATTAATTTTATTTTCCAATTTTGTCAAAAGACTGCTTTTAATTTTTTTGAGATGAATTATTTGATACTTTGTGTGTATTTATCTCTTTTTAAATTAAAAATTGCATGGAAAATTCTTTTTCAAGTTTATTAGGAAAATTGAAAATGAAAGAATGCAATTGCCATTTGACCCAGTGATCCCACTTCTAGGAATATATTCCAAGAAACCAGAAACATCAATCAGAAAGGATATATGCACCCCTATGTTCATAGCAGCATAATTTACCATAGATAAAATTTAGAATCAGCCTAAGTGCCCATCAGCAGATGAATGGATTAAAAAACTGTGGTACATCTACACAATGGAATACTATGCTGCTGTAAAAAAGAAGGAATTCTTACCATTTGCAGCAGCATGGATGGAACTGGAGAGCATAATGCTAAGTGAAGTCAGTCAATGAAAGAAAAATACCAAATATCCTCACTCATCTATGGATAATAATAACCATTTAAACTGGTGAACAAAAATAGATACAGAGGCAGAGCAGCAACAAGGACAGGGAAGGTTTGGGGGGGTAATAGAGCCATGAAAGGACTTTTATGCATGCATTTAAGCATAATCAATGGACACAAATCACTGGGGGGTAGGGAAGGCTGGAGGAAGGGCAGGGGAAAAATAGATATATGTACTAATCTTTGTAATACTTTATATAATAAAAAAATAAGTGTTAAAGAATGAGCATAAAATACTTACATTATCATGCAGTAAATATATCACAAATTTATAGCAAGTGCAATGACATGATGCTGGCAGAAGAGTTATCAACCAAAACCATGAGGATTTGGTATGTTATAAAAATGACATTTCAAATTCATTGGAGGAAAAACAATTATTAAAGACATGGCTTTTGGGAAATTAGTTAATTATATCTGGAATAAAATAATTTATCTCAGACTGCATACAAAAGTATAAGATGGATTAAATATTTAAATGTAATATATAAAGTTCTAAAAATTAAAAAAAATTCCAGAGAATTTTGAAAGAAAGCAAATGACAGATTTGAGTACCTAGAAATAGTTAAAAGACAAATTACAGATTGGGATAAAATATTCATAATACATGCCTAACAGAATCTCAATGTCTGGTATACTCACAGTCTATGTAGATCAATGAGTAAAGCGAAGCAGTCCAGTGGGAAGTGGAGCAAATTATATGATGAGTTATTCAGAGAAGGAGAAATACAAATGGTTAATAAATATTAAAAAAATACTCAAGCTCAGAGGGAATCAGAGAAAATGAAAGTTACAGCAATGAGATACAATTTTTTTTTCAGATGCTATCTTTTATCTATCAGGTTGGGAAAATTGTGCTGGCAAAGATGAAGGAAAATATAGGTTCTCTCAAGCTCTGTTAGTAAGCATACAATTTAATACAGTATGAAAGTTTTTTTGGGAGGGCAATTTAACATTGCTTAGCTCAACAGAAAATGCATAAATTCATTGTACTAGAAATTTTAAAGAGGTTTTGACTCCAGGGAAATATAGATATACTTTGATAATGACAGTTCTACTCTTTGTAGTATAAGTTTAATCCATTTGAATTAATTTTTATATATGGTGTAAAGTAAGGGTCCAACTTAATTCTGTCACATGTGGATATCCAGTTTCCTCAGCACCACTTACTGAAAAGACTGTCCTTTCACTAACGAGTAATCTTGGAACCCTTGTCAGAAATCACTTGACTAGATATGTGAGCATCTGGTTTCTGTATTCTGTTCTAATGGTCTATATACCCATTCTTATGAAAGTAACACACTGTTTTGTTTATTGTAGTTGTTTTTATTAAATTCTCACCTCAGCATTTTTAGAGAAAGTGAAAGGGAGGGGGAGAGAGAAACATTGGTGTGAGAGAGCCACACCAACAGGTTGCCTCCTGCATGTGCCCCAACTGGAGCCACAACACGCAGCTGAGGTACGTGCCCTTTATGAGAATTGAATTTGGGACCCTTCAGTCCACAAGCCAATGTTCTACTCATTTAGTCAAACCAGCTAGGGCTGTTTTTATTATTATTATTATTATTATTATTATTATTATTAATTTTAGGGTGAGAAGAAGGGAGGGGGGAGAGAGAGAGAGAGAGAGAGAGAGAGAGAGAGAGAGAGAGAGAGAGAGAGACATGAAAAGAGAGAAACAACGATTTGTTGCCTTCTGTACATGCCCTGATTGGGAATTGAACCTGTAACCTAAATATGTGCCCTGACTGGGAATCGAACCTGCAACCTTGTGGTATATAGGACAATGCTCCAACTAACTGAGCCACCTGATCAGGGCCATTTACTCTAGTTTTGTAATATGTTTTGATATCAAGAAGTGTGAGTCATCTATGTTGTTTTTCAAGATGGTTTTGGCTTGTAATAGGTTTTCATAGATGCCCATTATTGGGTTAAGAAGTTCTCTTCCTAGTTTATTGAGAGTAAGACTAGGGTCCTGGTGCATGAAATTCGTGCACTGGGAGGGGGTGTGTGCCCCTCAGCCCAGCCTGTCCCATCTCACATACTGGGAGCTCCCTACTCCCCTTAGAGCTGGCTCTGCCCCTGCCAAGGCCTTAGGTCAGGGCAGGGGACTCCCAGCTCCCTCCAATTGCTGGCTCCACCCTTGCCACCTTCAATTGCTGGCTCTGCCCCTGCCAAGACCTTATACCTGAGCAGGGAACCCCCAGCTTGCTCTGATCGCTGGCTCCACCCTAGCCCCCTCCGATCACTGGCTTCCCCCTGCCCCCTCCAATCGCCTGCTCCACCCCAGCCTGGGCTGGGGACCCCCAAACCCCTCCAATTGCTGGCTCCACCCCAGCCCCCTCCGATCGCCAGCTCTGCCCCTGTCCCTGCCCTCTCTGATCACTGGCTCCACTCCTGCCCACTCTGATTGCTGGCTCTGTCCCTGCCAAGGCCTTATGCCTGGGCACAGGATTCCCAGCCCCCTCCAATCACCAGCTCTGCCCCAGCCCCCTCTGATCACCAGCTGTATCCCTGCCCAGGCTTCAGACCTCTGGCCAAAGCCTGAGGTCCAGGCAGGGGAACCCTAGCCTCCTCTGATTGCTGGTTCTGCCCCTCTGTCCCCTGCCTCCCCCACCACCTGCCTGGCCAACAGGCCTAGATACTTCAGTGGCAGGGCTGAGGGGACTGGGCGCTGCCATCTCTTGGCTATGGGCACCACCATCTTTGTGATGGACTGATGGAGTGACAGTTAATTTGCATATTACTCTTTTATTAGATAGGATTTCATCAAAAGCATTTCCTGCATCTACTGAGATGATCTCATGGTGAATTACACTTAGCTTTGAATGTTAAATCAATCTTGAATTCCTGGGGTAAACACCACTTAGTTATGACGTATTATCCTTGTTGGAATCTATTTGCAAAAACTTGGCTAAGAATTTTTGCTTCTATGTTCATGGGGATCTTGGCCTTAAATTTCTTTTAATGTCCTTTTCTAGTTTTATCCAGGTAATACTGGGCCTATGAATGCAAAAGTTCATTCCTCTTCAACTTTCTGGAAGAGTTTGTGTAAGACTGGTGTTATGTATTATTTTCTAATTTCTTAAAATGGAAGCTTAGATTGATTTTAAATTGTTCTTTTCTAAGATAAGCAGTTAATGTCATAAACTTCACTTTAACCACTGTTTTAGTTGCATCCCACAAATTTTGATGTTACATTTTAATTTTTGTTCAATTCAAAATATTTCTGTTTTCCCTTGAGATTTCTTCTTTGACCCATCTAAAAGTATGTTTTTTAATTTCCAAGTGTTTGGAGGTAGTCATGTTATTTTTTAAAATTGATTTTTAATTTAATTCCATTATAATTAGAGAATATACTTCTGTTACAAATTTAATATTTGTTTTATGCCCACAGATTCAGTGGAACTAAAAGTTCTGATATCCTTCTCTGATTGTCCTGCTACCAGATGTACCAAGTATTCTGACCAGGATTTTGCTCACATTCAGTGGGACAGACAGGAGGGAGCTTTTGAACACCCCAACCAGCTTCATGCACAGTATTCTCATCTTAAGGGTACCCCTCACATCCACCCAGCTGTGTCACCCTGGAGTACCCCAGTCTCTATGAATTCCACCACCAAGGCTGGCTTTTCCAGAAGCTAAATTAGAATTTATTTTAAAAATTTTATCTTTATTATTGAAAGTATTATAGATGTTCCCCTTTTCCCCTGCTTTCTATGGCTTGTACATTGTGTGTGTGTGTCTAATATATATATATGTACATATAAAAAATATGTATATATAAAACACATAATTTATGCATGTATAAAATATACATATATAAAATGTATATATATGTAAAATATACATATGTTGTGTATGTTTTGTATATAGATATATGTTTTTATATATATATACTATTGGCCTAGGGCACAAAATTCATACACATTAAAAGGGAATTAATTAGAGAGTCAAGTCCCTGTGTACCTGTGCAGGCCTCAAAATCACTTGATACCCAGACCCAGCTGGCCCCACCCCCACTGGGCCAGACCCAGACCTGGCTGGCTGCATCCCATCAAGCCTGACCTCCCCGCAACGTCATGGTCATGATGGCACTGAGCGGGGATGCACGCAGGCAGCATCATGTTCCGGCTGGGGGCACAGGCAGGCAGCTTCACTTCAGCGCTGGACGGGGATGCACACAGGCAGTGTGATGTTAGCGCTGGGCAGGCCTGCATGCGCCTCCGCTGGGGGTGGAAGTCCCTGCCCTCATCCTCGCCCAACAACTCCTGCTTGCATATGCCTCTGTCGGGAGCAGCCTCCACCTCTGAGGTAGTGTGACGTTAGTGCTGGGCAGGCCTGCACATGCCTCTGCTTTCGGTGGAAGTCCCCAGCCCCGTCCCCACCCACCAACTCCTATGCGCATGCAGCCTGTTGACCCATTGTGACTGGGACACCATTAGGACCAATTAGCATATTACGTCTTTATTATATAGACTAGATGCTCAATGCACAAAATTCATGTAAGGGTAGGCCTTCCTTCCCCCAGCTGCTAGCACCAGCTTCCCATCAGGCACTTGGGATCTGGACTTCCTTATGGCCTCTGGCAGACACCCAGGACACAGGTTTCCTTCATAACCCCGGCTTCATCCAGAAGGTTGTCTGGTCTAATTAGCATATTACACTTTTATTATTATAGACTAGAGACCTGGTGCACAAAAATTTGTGCACTTGAGGGGGGGTCCCTCAGCCCAGCCTGTGCCCTTTCACAGTCTGGGACCCCTTGGGGGATGTCCACCTGCTGGCTTCAGCCTGCTCCCCAGGGGATCAGGCCTAAACTGGCAGTCAGACATCCCTCTGGCAGCTTGGGAGCCATTGGGGGATGTCCACTTGCTAGCAGGGAGCAGGCCTAAGATGCAGTTAGACATCCTTAGCGCTGCTTTGGAGGAAGGAGAGGCTCCCACCACCACCGTTGTACTGGCAGCCGTCAGTCTGGCTTGTGGCTGAGCAGAGCTCACTCTGTGGGAGCTCACTGACCACCAGGGGGCATCTCCAGGATTGTCTTCCCCCTGGTGGTCAGTGTGTGTCATAGTGACCAGTCATACTCAGTTATTCTGCTGTTAGGGTCAGTTTGCATATTACCCTTTTATTATATAGGATAGAGGCCTGGTGCATGGGTGGGGGCCAGCTGGTTTGTCCTGAAGAATGTCCTGGATCAGGGTAGGGCCTGGGTGAGTGGCTGATGGCTGTTTGCAGGCTGGCCAAGCCCCACAGCAGAAACCCTCACCCCATGAGGGTGTGGCCATCCTGGGTGAGGGACTGATGGCTTTTTGCAGGTTGGCCATGTCCCCCAGCGACCCAAGCTCCCAGAGAGACTGGCTGGAAGTAGGTATCTGGAATTTATTTACCTTCTATAATTGAAACTTTGTTGCCTTGAGTGGATGCCACAGCTGGCCAGGGAAGGTGGGAAGCTTGGCCTCCTCCATCACCGGGGCAACCAAGCCTCCTGCTTGCTCCAGTTCCATGGCTGCTGGCCGCCATCTTGGTTGGTTTAATTTGCATATAGTCATTCTGATTGGCTGGTGGGCATGGCTTAGCATGTAGCAGAGTGACACCAATTTGCATGTTTCTCTTTTATTAGATTATATATTTACTCTCTGGGTTCTATGATCTTTCTTATCAGTGTTCTAAATTTCACAAGAATGAATCTTTGAGTATATGTGTGTTTTTGTTCATAAAGAGCTGTGTTAATAATAAAAAGACATCTTCTGAGAGACTAAAAATGGTGGTGGAGTAAATGGAAGCTCACAGATAGGCTTCCAGAACCAAACTGGAATTACAAGTAAAATATACAAGAACCACCCTGAAAAATCAACTGATGGAGAGAACACTGGTAATCAAGGATGGACAGTAGAGACTATATTGAGACTGGTAGGAAGGGTGGAGGTATAAATGCTGGCCAGGCTCCCACATATAGCAAGTCAAGTTCCAGAGAAATATCTCAGTTGTGGGGAGTTGCCACTGAGAACTCTGGAGCCTTATCCCCAAGCTGGCCCCCCATCAGAGAGTACCAGAAATGAGAAAGGTGTCTACATTTATCTGGGTGTGACAAACAGCAGGGTTGCTGTCAGTCAGGGAGAGATAGCTGGGAGTGCAGGGACGCTTTTAAAGGGCCAACACAGTATTTTGAGTTCAACCACTTACCTTGGGCTCTGGCAGAGGGAGGGCAAAGTGGACTGGAGCTGTATAAATATAAGCCAGGGTTGGAGGATCTGGGGTTAGAACTCGGAAGACATAGACAGGTTTCCTGTGCTGAGCCATTTTCTCACACTACGAAGATCATCTTTCAAAGGCAAACTTTTGTTATCCTGCCATTTTTGCTGGAGGTTGGGGGGGGAAGACAGTTGACCAACCCCATTGAAAAATTCCTTGCCCCACAGTGCAGAGTTTCTGAGGTCCATTAAAAGACCGAGAATACAATTAGCCCCAAGGCAGAAGCACTTGTCCCACCCTGTTGGAAAACCTCTCACCCCACCTGTGGATGATTGCTTGGGACTACTCCAGACTGAATACAATCAGTTTGCAGGTAGAGGCAGTTCTCTGAAGTCTTTAAATCTTTGTCTGATTTAATTAGTGAGAAACAGCAGTTTGGTTCCCCACCACAGACACCATCAGGAACAGCTCAGCAAGACAAAAGCCAGTGGGACCTCAAGTGCCTGCAGCTGACACCTGCTGGACCAACTCCATGGGGGAAGAAAGTACAATACAGCTTACAAGAGAGTCAACAAGGTGTGAGACTAGAGGCAGACTCAGCCTATGGGCTAAGGATTCCCTGACCTCTAGACAACTGGCATGAGGACATTGGGGTTGAACCTCACTGGCAGCACGTCAGAAGGGAGATTTCTCCCACAAATGGAACGTTAATAATCAAGTCCCAATTACAATAGGAAAGCCCAAACAATGTACACAATGGATATTATTAGGGTATCCAATCAGGTGAACAAATAGACTACACCACTGGACTCCTCAAAACACTTTCTATATGCTATCTCACTAAGACTGGGAATCACAGCACTTCTATCTAATACATAGAAGCAAATACAAAGAGACAGCTAAAATTGGGAGACAAAGAAACAACTCCTAAATGAGAAAAAAGAAGGTATCTCCAGAAAAAGAACTAAATGAGATGAGGCAAGATCTATCAGACACTGAGTTCAAAGCAATGGTTATAAAGATGCTTAAAGAACTTAGTGCAAATTACAACAACATGGAAAGGGAAATAGAGGCCATTAACAAGAACCAGAAAAAATGAAGAATGATATGTCACATGAAGAAAATATGGAAGGGATTCAAAGTAAATTGGATGAAGCAGAGGACTGAATCAGTGATTTGGAAGACAAGGTAGAAATAAATACCCAATTAGAGCAGCAAATGGAAAAAAGGATTAAAAAACAGGAAGATAGCTTAAGGGAGTTCTGGGACAACATGAAACACAACAACACCTGTCTTACAGGAATGCCAGAAGTGGCAGAGGATGACCAGGGAACAGAGAACATATTTAAAGAAATAATGACAGGACACTTCCTCAACCTGGTGAAGAAAAATGTCACACAAGTTCAGGAGGCACAGAGAGTCCCAATCAAGATGAACCCAAAGAAACCCACACCTAACTACATCACAGTAAAAATTCAAAACATTAAAGACAAAGAAGGAATCTTAAATGCAGCAAGAGAAAGACAAAAAATTACCTACAAAGGAGTTCCCATTAAAATTTCAGGTGACTTCCAAGAAAAACACTTCAGTCTAGAAGGTAGTGGTATGAAGCACTTAAGTATATTAAAAACTCTTCATGGACCTTAAGGTAGCAATTGATAGCAATATAGTCATAGTGAGGGTCTTTAGCGCCCCACTGACATCACTGGATAGATCTTCCAGACAAAAAATTAACAAGGAAACAGAGGCCTTAAATGACACTAGGTCAGATGGATCGAACTGATATTTACAAATCATTTCACCCCAAGGCAACAGGATATACATTCTTTTCAAGCACACAGGAAACATTTTCAAAGACAGACCACATGTTAGGATACAAAACAAGTCTATTCAAATTCAAGAAGATTGTTATAATACCAAGCATCTTCTTGGGTCACAATGACATTAAGTTAGAAAACAACTACAATAAAAAACCTCAAAAACACTCAACTACATGGAGACCAAATAACATGTTATTAAACAACAAATGAGTTCAAATGAGATCAAGCAAGAAATTAAAAACTTACTGGAAACAAATTAAAAGAAACACACAACCAACCAAAACCTATGGGACATGCAAAACAGTCCTGAGAGGGAAGTTCTTAGTACTACAGGCTTACCTCAAGAAACAAGAAAAAAAGAATAATAAACTATCTAACACTACAACTAATTGAAATATAAAGAGAACAGCAAGAAAAGCCCAGAGGAAGTAGAAGGAAGGAAACAATAAAGTTCAGAACAGAAATAAATAACATAGAGACTAAGAAAAACATAGAGACTAAGTATAGAAGATCAATAAATCCAAGAGCTTGTTCTTTGAAAGATAAACAAGATTGATGAACTTGTAAACACACTCATCAAGAAACAAAAAGAGAGGACCAAATAAATAAAATCAGAAATGAAAGAGGCAATATGACAACAGACTCTATAGGAATACAAAGGATTATACTAGTAAGCAAATACTATGAAAAACTACATGCCAACAAAGTATACAACCAAGGTGAAATGGACAATTCCTAGAAATATACAATCTTCCAAACTCAATAAGGAATAACCAGAAAATCTGAGTAGGCCAATAACAAGCGATGAAATTGAGGCAGTAATTAAAAAACTTCCAGCATACCCTGACTGGTTTGGCTCAGTGGATAGAGCGTGGGCCTGTAGACTGAAGGGTCTCGGGTTCAATTCCAGTCAAGGGAATGTACCTTTGTGTTGGGCACATCCCCAGTAGGTGATGTGCAGGAGGCAGCTGATCGATGTTTCTCTCTCATCAATGTTTCTAGCTCTCTATCTCTCTCCCTTCCTCTCTGTAAAAATCAATAAAATATATTAAAACAAACAAACAAACAAACAAACAAACAAACAAAAACTTCCAGCAAACTAAAGTCCTGGACTGGTGGATTTACTGTGAATTTTACCAGACATTCAAAGAAGAACTGACACCTATCCTCCTCAAATTATTCCAAAATATTCAAGAGGAAGGGACACTTCAAAGCTCTTTTTACAAATCCAGCATTATCCTAATTCCAAAACCAGATAAAGACACTATTAAGAAAGAAAATTACCGGCTAATATCCCTGATGAATACAGATGCTAAAATTCTCAAGAAAATATTAGCAAATCAGATCCAGCAATATATTAAAAAGGCATACACCATGATCAAGTGGGAATTATTCTCAGGATGCAAGCCAGGTACAATATTCACAAATCAATAAATGTGATACATCACACAAATTGAAAGATATAAATGACATGATCATATCATTAGCTGCAGAAAAAGCATTTGATAAAATTCAGCACTTTTTAAAATTTTTTTAATCAAAACTCACAATAAAGTGGAAATAGAGGATTCATACCTCAACAAATAAAGGCTACATGCAACAAACCTACAGCCAACATAATACTCAATAGGCAAAACTAAACCTTAAGAACAGGAACAAGACAAAGGTGTCCACTTTCACCACTCTTATTCAACATAGTACTGGAGGTCCTATCCACAGACATCAGATAAGAAGAAAAGATAAAAGACATCCAAATTGGAAAGCAGGAAGTAAAACTCTCATTATGCACAGATGACATTATATTGTACATAGAAAATCCTAAAGACTCCACCGGGAAATTACTAGAGTTAATAAATAAATTTGGCAAGGTAGCAGGATACAAAATCAACATCCACATATCAATGACATTTTTATACACCAAAAAAAAAAAAAAAAGATACCTAGGAACAAACTTAACCCAGGAGGTACTGTACTTGGTAAACTACATTGAAAAAAGAAATAGAGGAAGATAGAAACAAATAGAAGCATATACCATGTTTATGGAAGAATTAATATCATTAAAATGTCTGTACTACCCAAAGAAAACTACACATTCAATACAATTACTATTAAAATTCCAATGACCACCCTAGTTGGTTTGGCTCAGGGATAGAGCACTGGCCTGTAGATTGAAGGAGCCCAAGTTCAATTCCAGTCAAGAGCACTTGACCAGGTGGTGAGCTCAATCCTCAGTAGGGGGTGTGCAAGAGGCAGCTGATCAGTGATTCTCTCTCATCATTGATATTTCTATCACTCTGTCCTTCTTCCTTTCTCTCTAAAATCAATAAAAATATAAAACAAATACTCCAAAAATTTATATGAAACCATAAAAAAACTTGAATAGCTTTAGCAATATTGAGAAAAAAGAGCAAAGTAGGAGGGGGTCACAATATTGAATATCAAACTATATTACAAAGCATTATAATCAAAACAACCTGGTACTGGCACAAGAACAGGCATATAGACCAATGGATTAGAATAGAGACCCCAGAAATTGAACCACACCATTATGGTCAATTAATATTTGAGAAGGGAGGCAAGAACATACAGTGGAGTAAAGACAGTCTCTTCAACAAATGGTGCTGGGAAAACTGGATAAACACTTGCAAAAAGAGAAAACTAGACCACCAACTTACACCATGCACAAGAATAAACTCAAGGTGGATAAAAGACTTTAATGCAAGGCATGAAATAATAAACATAGAGAAGAACATAGGCAGTAAAATCTCAGACATCTCACGTAGCAATGTGTTTATAGATATATCTCCTAGAGCAAAGGAAACTAAAAAGAAAATAAATAAATGGGACTACATAAATGTAAAGAACTTATGCAAAGCAAAAGAAACCACCATCAAATTGAAAGGGACCACTGAATGGGAGAACATATTTGCCAATGATACCTCTGATAAAGGGTTAATATTAAAATATATAAAGTACTCTTACAACTCAGCAAAAAACAGACAATCCAATTAAAAAATGGGCAGAAGACCTGAATAGACATTTATCCAAAGAGAACATACAAATGGCCAAGAGACACATGAAAAAATCCTTGAATTCACTAATCATCAGAGAAGTGCAATTAAAACCACAATGAGATATCACATCAAACCTGTCAGAATGGCTATCATCAAAAAAATCAACAAACAGCAAGTACTGGTGAGGATGGGGAGAAAATGAAACCCCTGTGCACTGCTGTTGGGAATGCAGACTGCTGTAGCCACTATTGAAAACAGTATGGCATTTCCTCAAAAAATAAAAATGAAACTTCTGTTTGATCCCATATCTGGGACTATATCCTAAAAACCCCAAAACACCAATCAGAAAGAATATATGTGCTTCTATGTTCATAACAGCGTTATTTACAATATAATCTAATAAAAGAGTAATATGCAAATTAGGTGTCACTCCAATACACCTAAGCCATGCCCACCAGCCAAGCCATGCCCACCAGCCAATTAGAGCAACTGTATGCAAATTAACCCAACCAAGATGGCGGCCAGCAGTCTTGGAGCTAGAGCAAGCAGAAGGCTTGCTTGTCTCCTATGGCTATGGAGGAAGTTAAACTTCCCGCCTGCCTAGGCTGGCTGTGGCCTCTGCTTAAGGCAACAAAGTTTCAATTATAGAAGATAAATAAATCCCAGATACCTGCTTCCACCCAGCCTCGCTGGGGGGGCTGTGCCCAGCCTGCAAACAGCCATCATCAGCTCTTCACCAAGGATGGCCCCACCCTCATGGGGTGAGAGTTCCTGCTGGAGGGCTTGGCCAGCCTGCAAACAGCCCTCAGCCACTCACCCAGGCTGGCCAGACACCCCAGCAGGATCCCCTTCCTGAAGGGGATGTGGCCAGTCTGAAAATGGCCCTCAGCCCTTCACCCAGACTGGCCAAGCACCCCAGCAGGACCCCCACCCTGATCTGGGACACCCTTCAGGGCAAACCAGCTGGTCCCCACCCATGCACCAGGCCTCTATCCTATGTATTAAAAGGATAATATACATATTGACCCTAACAGCAGAACCACTGGGAATGGCTGGTCTCTATGACTCACAATGACCACCAGGGGCAGATGCTCAATGAAGGAGCTGCTCCTGGTGGTCAGCGCACTCCCACAGGGGGAGCTCTGCTCAGCCACAAGCCAGATTGATGGCTGCCAGTACAGCGGTGGTGGTGGGAGCCTCTCCTGCCTCCTCAGCAGTGCTAAGGATATCTGTTTGCAGCTTAGGCCTACTCCCCACTGGCATTGGACATCCCCCAAGGAGTCCCTGTCTGCCAGAGGGATGTCTGACTGTCAGCTTAGGCCCGATCACCCGGGGAGCGAGCGTAAGCCAGTAGGTGGAACTCCCCCGAGGGGTCCCAGATTGCAAAAGGGCATAGACCAGGCTGGGGAATGCCCCCCGCCCCCGAGTGCACAATTTTTTGTGCACTAGGCCTCTAGTAGTTAATATTTGGAAGCAGCCCAAGTGCCCATCAGTAGATAAATGGATAAAAAAACTGGGATGTTTATACTATGAAATACTATGCAGCTTTCAAAAAGAGGGATATCTTACCCTTTGGGACAGCATGGATGGACCTGGAAAATATTATGGTAAGTAAAATAAGCCAAACTGAGAAAGACAAATATCACATGATCTCACTTATTTGTGGAATCTAATGAACAAAATAAATTGACCAACATAAAGCAGAGAGACATGGAACAGACTGACATACCTTGATGTGGGGCTGGGGACAACAAGAGATAAACCAGAGACCTTACTATATCTTTAATAAAGGCCTGGTCATGATGTTCATGCATTGGGGGGAGGTGTGTCCCTCAGCCTGGCCTGCACCCTCTTGCAATCTGGGACTGTTGGCTCCTAATTGCTGGTTTGTCTGTCTGCCTGCCTTATTTCCCCTAACCACTCTACATGCCTGCCTCATCACCCGTAACCCCTGGTATGCCTGCCTGATCATCTCTAACCACTCAGCCTGATCTCCCCTAACTGCCTCTGCCTGCCTGTCTGATTGCCCTTAACCACTTGCCTGTCTGCCTGATTGCCCCTAACCACTCTACCTGCCTGATTGCCCCTAACCACTCTACCTGCCTGATTGCCCCTAATCACTCTAACTGCTTGATTGTCACTAACCACTCTGCATGCCTGCCTGACTGCCTGATAGCCCCTAACCACCTCTGCCTCAGCCCCCACTGCTGCAGTTTTGTTCGGAAGGATGTCTGGAATGATGTCCAGAAGGTCATTTGGCTGTCCAGTTTAATTAGCATATTAGCCTTTTATTATTAAAGACTGGAGGTCCGGTGCATGCAATTCGTGCATTCAGGGTGGAGGGGGGGGTGTCCCTCAGCTCCGCCTGTTCTCTCTCACAGTCCAGGGAGAGTGGGCTTAAGTGGGCAGTCGGACATCTTTAACGCTGCTGCAGAGGCAGGAGGGGCTCCAGCACCATCACCGCGTTTGCCTGCTGTCAGCCCAGTTTCTGGCTGAGTGGTGCTCCCCCTATTAAAGCACGCTGACCACCAGGGGGCAGCTCCTGCATTGAGTGTCTTTGCCTGGTGAACAATATGCATCATAGCGACCAGCTGTTCTGCTGTTCAGTTGATTTGCATATTAGCCTTTTATTATATAGGATATGCACAGCCCATAGACATGGGCAATAGGGTGCTGGGGGACTGGGTAAGGGCTTGGAGGAGGGGGTTGAAGGGGGTGAAAATGGGAGATATCTGTAATACTATCAGCAACAAGAAAAAGAGATCTGATCGGCTTTGGAAGAAATGGGGATGAGTGGATCATCTCAGCTCTGCCTAGTGGGCCAGTGATGTGAGTGAGATGAATGGATGAGGAAGTTTGAGTACCCTTACCTGAAGTGGAATGTGAAGAAGAGATAGGGATGTAGAATGAGACAATGGGATTGAGGTGGTTTGGTTTTTTTTTTGTGTGTGAAAACAAAAAATGGGAAGATTTTATTTTAAAGGACATTTGGAGTCTTTGATCAGCTGTCTTGTATAATAGGATACCAGAATAAAATTGGATGAGTATAAAGAGCTATTTTCTTTAGCTTAACTCAGCAGGCTTAGTTGGTCATTGGAGGATTATGTCATAGCCAAAGTCATTGTTTGATTAGGTCAGCTTTGAACCAAGGAATCTTTTTCTCATTGTTATAGATTCATGTCTCATTGTGGCTTCTGATCCCACTGACATACTGTTGTTCACAAGAGGGTGTGGATAAATGCTACTGTTACCAGGAGTGTAACTGAAGCCAATGTCCCATTGACAATGAACTGTAGCATCACACTTGTATAGGAAAAAATAATTTTTTAAAATTGGAATATTTTTCACATAGTTGGAATTGAAAGCATATTGATTGACATAGTTATTGACTTGTATTATTGTTACATTGCTGGGTATTGATATTCCAAGTATTAAATTTCATTTTCCAACCAACCTCAGTTTTGAAAAGCATGTGACTTAATGAGGAATAAGCATGTTTTCCTTATGAATGCATACTGAGCCAAATGGAGCAAAACTCAAATCTGTTTTATTTTTCTTTTGATTCTTTGGGTATTGAAGACTTTCCTTTGGTTTAAATTCTGTAATCTCCAAAATTCTACATGAGTAATTTCCTTCTAACAAAGGAAATCTGCATTTTTATTTTGGTTCTTTTTATGTATTTGAACATTAAAATGCAAGCTTATAGTTTTAATCCTTAGTTTTGTCTTACAAGTGGTTATTATACAAGTGTTATTTTTAGATTGTACTAGGTTTAGCTGTCAGAGTAGCTTAGGAATTATAAAATATAATTATCCCTAACTTTAATTTAAAGGGAAAACTAATAAAACTAAATGAATTTAGATTGCTAACATGTTTTTGCCTATGAAAAAATTGTGCATTCAAATGCTACAGACTGACAATCTAGCTATTTTGTGTCAAACTCTCTCTTCTTATGTATGTATGGATGTATAATAGGAGTCATTGTAAGTGTAGATGTGAATTTTAGATGTACTATTATTCACACTGACTGCGAATACTCTCTGATAGATGGGCATGTGGAACCCTGATGTGTGAATTAAGTAGTTGATTGACTGTAAAGGGAAGAGGAAGCTTTGAAAAAAGCTAGAAGTTGAGAAAAATAAGAATGTTAAGGTCTACCAAAGCCATTTTGTAGAAAATATGAAAGTGGAGAAGTGCTTTGGAGGCATTGGGATCCTCCTGCATGTGCTTTAAGTCACTTTTGTCTGAGCCCACCTACACACTCTAATTAGAGATAGGCAGAAGTGGTATGCTAAACTGTCTATTACACACAGGACTTGGAAGTCACATAGTCCTGGTTCTGCTGCCTCTTACTATGAGACCTGAGGTTATTAACTGCATTACTTCTCAATTTTCTAATCTGTAAAGTTGGCATAATACTCATTTTATAGGATTATTATAAGAATTAAATGCAATTCTATATAATGAAAAGAGAAACATGCAAATTGACTGTCCCTCTGCTATGCTCAAGCCATGCCCACAAGCCAATCAGGACCAAGTATGCAAATTAACCAAACTAAGATGGTGCAGCCATGGAGCTGGAGTGAGCAGGAGGCTTGGGTTGCCCCTGGCGATGGAGAAGGCCAAGCTTCCCACCTGCCCTGGTGGCCCTGGGCTCCCTTCAAGGCTACAAAGTCTCAATTGTAGAAGATAAATAAATCCCAGAAAAGAAAAAAAGAAAAAAAGAAGAGGCTGGGAGCTTGGGTTGCAGGGAGGTGTGGCCAGCCTGCAAACAGCCATCAGCCTCTCACCCAGGCTGGTCAGGCAGCCCAGTGGGGACCCCACTCTGATCTGGGACACCCTTCAGGGCAAACCAGCCAGCCCCCACCCGTGCACCAAGCCTCTACCCTATATAATAAAAGGGTAATATGCAAATTGACCCTAACAGCAGAACCACTGGGAATCACTAGTCACTATGACACACACTGACCACCAGGGGGCAGACACTCAATTCAGGAGATGCCCCCTGGTGGTCAGTGTGCTTCCACAAGGGGAGCTCTGCTCAGCCACAAGCCAGAATAATGGCTGCCAGTACGATGGCGGTGGTGGGAGCCTCTCCTGCCTCCTCAGCAGCGCTAAGGATGTCTGTTTGCAGCTTAGGCCTGCTCCCCGCTGGCAAGTGGACATCCACGAGGGCTCCCGGGCTGCCAGAGGAATGTGTGACTGCCAGTTTAGGCCTGACCCCCCAGGGAGTGGGCCTATGCCAGCAGCTGCACATTTCCCGAGGGGTCCCAGACTGCGAGAGGGCATAGGCCAGGATGAGGGATGCCCCCGAGTGCACAGATTTTTGTGCACCGGGTCTCTAGTGATGCATATAAAAATGTAATGAAATGCTACACAGGACAGGCTCCATAAATGCAAGCTAGCCATTTAAAAAAATTGCTGTTCTTGTTATTAAAGGAGATAAAGAACCACAGAAAGACCATTTGGCAGATGATACTGTTGAGAGATAAGAAGATGGTGAAGTAGAGGGTTGTTTCCCCTATGCCTGCCTATCTAATCTAATAAAAGAGTAATATGCAAATTAAACCTCACTCTGTCACACCCAAGCCACGCTCACCAGCCAAGCCACGCCTACAAGCCAATCAGAGTGATGATATGCAAATTAACCCAGCCAAGATGGCGTCCAGCAGCCATGGAGCTAGAGCAAACAGAAGGCAAGCAATGGAGGAAACTGCCTGCCTAGGCTGGCTGTGGCCTCCACTCAAGGCAACAAAGTTTCAACTATAGAAGATAAACCCCAGAAACCTGCTTCCAGCCAGACTTCCTGGGACCTTGGATCAATGGGAACTGTAGCCAGCCTGCAAAAAACCATCAGCCCCTCACCCAGGCTGGCCAGGCACGCCAGCAGGTGGACATCCTGTGAGGGGTCCCAGACTGCAAGAGGGCACAGGTCGCGCTGAGGGGATCCCTACCCCCCCCCGAGTGCACAACTTTTTGTGCATTGGGACCCTAGTCCTACATAATAAAGAGGGAATATGCAAATTGTCTGTCATCCCACCGCAAAGATGGCTGTACCCACAGTGGAGGCTGAGTTCCCATAATGAGCCTTAATGAGCAATCAACAGGGACCTGAGACTGTGCCCCCCCATCCCTATGGGGCTTGATAGGAGACCTCAGGCTGTGCCCGCCACCCTGGTGCCAGGCTGGGGAACCTCAGGCTACTCCCTCCACCTGGAAGGGCTTGACAAGGGACTACAGGCCATGCTTCTCACCTGGCAGGGCTTGATGGAGTGCCTCAGGCTGCACCCCCCACCCCAGCACCAGGCTAGGATACCTTAGGCTGCACCCCCTACCCAGCAGGGCTTGATGAGGGACTTCAGGCTGTGCCCTCGCCCCAGCACCAGGCCAGGGGACCTGAGGCTATGCCCCCCACCCAGTGGGGCTTGACAAGGGTGGGACTGGCCGGGTCTGGATCTAGCCCAATGCGGGGGGGGGGGGGGTGGCTGGGTCTAGGTTTTCTGTAATTTTGAGGGGCATCTGGGTGGGCAGAGACTTGAGTCTGGTTCCTGTGGTGCACTCTAGACTCTGACAGGAGGAAAATTTTCATATGCATTTTACTAATTTTCTTTCATCTCTGACACTTCTATTATAGAGAAAGGGCAAATAGCAATATTAAAATATTTCCTCTAATTAATCTCCTTTTAATGTGCATGAATGTTGTGCACTGGGCCACTAGTATGTATATACAGGAAGGAGCAAAGTAGGTTTATGGTTGTGAGTACATGAAACAGTTTATTTTTGTACTAGAAGCCTGGTGCATGAATTTGTGCATGGGTGGGGTCCCAATGGGGGCGAGGGGTCTGGCATGTGATTGGTCCTCCGGGAAGGACACCCTTGTCAGCCTGGGATCTGGATTTGTCCTGCTGACGTCCACACTGGTTGTCAGGAGCCACCTGGCAGCTGCTTTTATATCCTTTCTTCCTTGCAGAGTGTTTAGGGAGAGGAAGCGGCTGTGGTGCCTGAGGCTGACTTCCAAGAGGCTGGTGCCGCTGTCAGGATCGTGCTGGTGACGCTAGTTCATAGGTGCTTGGCCCATTCTCCAGAGATTGTACCTGCAGGACTACTGAGGGGGTGAGTGGACGCTGCCAGGTTGGTGGGCCGCTGGTATTGGTCAGCCAGCTGAGCGGCGCTCCCATTGTTGGTGTGTAGTGTCCACTAAGGGCCAGATACTCAAGGTAGGAGGAGTGGGAGGGGGGCCCAGTGAGGCCTGGAGGTGCACGCTCTAGCCCAGGGATCCCAGGAACTGCAAGTCCAGAGCTTGCTTTCCAATAAAAAAATAAATAAATTGAAAAAACAAAAAAGCGGCCAATGCTGCCACCCTGGGAAGAATGGCTCCAGGAGGCCCTGCCCAGCTGGCTGGTGCGCCGTGGGCTCATGGGGACTCACTGGTGACATGCAGGTAGCACAGCCCCTCTGACTCCAAAGCCGGTTACACTGATAGCTGCTCCCTGTCCAGCTCCATGGCAGACACAGCACTGTCAGGTCAGGCCTCCTCAGCTCCCACTTCAAGCCTTTGGCTTCCTGCCCACCCCTTCATGTACTACATGCACTTGAATGCGTGGCTTCAGCCTCCCTGACCAATAGCACTGCAGCACAGCCAGAGAGTGGCAGGACACAGCCACCAGGGCTGACTGGGCATTGATTTGGCCGCTGACTGACATCGATGTGCAGTTACACTGAGTGTTTACATTTGTAGGGAAGCAGGGCAGCCCACTCCTGTTGCCCGTCTCACCTTTCAGGCTAAGAAAGGACCTCTGTTCTCTGTCTTACTCTTCCTGTCTGGAATCAAAACCTCTTGGGGATGAATAATCCCAGCAATGGCCCCAACACATGCGTGGTGTCACTGTCACAGACATTCCCAGTTATTACAGGCCATTCCTCAGCCCACAGTGCCCTGCTCCACCCACTGCCACTCCTCACCTGTCACCCCCTGAGGACCACCTTATGTTATCCTATTTGAAATGTGAGCAAGATCTCAAATGCGCCCCCCCCGCCTTTCAATAGTTCCTTTGCTCTACCATTCTTCCTCTGAAAACCTTGCATTTAAAAAATTATATATTTGATTGATTTTGGAGAGGGAAATAGAGATAGAAGCATCAATGATGATAAACATTGATTGGCTGCCTCCTGCATGTTCCAAACTGGGGATCGAAACCTCCCCTGGCCCCGTCCTCTGTCCCTTCCCCAGCCAGCAGGTCTCTGATGGTGGCAGCACTGAGGGAAGGAGGAGGTGGGAGGTGGGGAACTGTGGGATGGTGGGGCACCAAGGGCAGTGTCGGGGTATGGCATCTGTTTCTTCTGCACCCAGCCTGGCAACTGTCACCTCCTCTCCCAACCCCGCTTGGGCCTTCAGGCCCCATTCAGCCTGGCCCTGATTGGCCCTGATTGCTTGCCAGGCCTAGGGACCCCAGCCATGTGCAAATTTCGTGCACCAGGCCTCTAGTCATTTATTAAAGATGATATTATTTATTTGTATTACCACTGTAAGCCTACTTTTGCACACCCCTGTATATGTGGTTTTATGAGTTTATAATGCTGTGTTTGCATTGGCAAAGTGAAATTAGCTGAGCTGTCATTCAGTAAAATTTACTTGGTATTCAGCTTACCTGCATACCTACTGGGGATGTGCAGGAGGCAGCTGATTCATGTTTCTCTCTTATCGATGTTTCTAACTCTCTATCCATCTCCCTTCCTCTCTGTAAAAAAATCAATAAGACATATTTAAAAAAAAGAATTTTATTATTGTTAACATTTTATAAAGCATAATAATCTCCTTTCCCTAAATGCCATTGGAAACTATGAGGATCAAATGTGAGTTTTTTATGTTATGAATAAATGTTGAGCAAATGGATATGGTGCCTCAAATATGACCCAATCATATTATTCTAAACTTGATGCGTCCCCTTTAGCCCCACTGGCCTCCCACTGTACTCTGAATGTGCAAAGTAAGCATGCCAGCCTCCCAACTTTTTTCCTCATTTCTCCTTGCCTCTCTGGCTTGGAATGTCCTTTCTCTAGATCATCATAATTTATTTCCTTACCCCCTTTAGATCTCTACTAAATGTCATCTCAGTGGAAGATGACATTTCCCATCTAAAATTGTACCTTTCACTGACATCTCACATCCCTTCCCTCCTCCTTTTCCTCTCAGCACTTAACTACTGTCTAACTTCTTTACATCTGTCTGACTACCTGCAAACTGTAAGCTCCTTATCAAGAGAAGCTTTGACTGTCTTGTTTATAGCCATATCTCCAGGGCCTATAACAGTGCCTGGCATTTAGTAGGCATATAAAACATATTAAATGGGTGAGGAAATGAATCTAAATCTTTTATATGTGACTTGGCATTTATGAATATGTCTTATATTCTGGGAATTTCAAACAGAATAATGAAGCCATGATATAAATAACTGAGATATATATATATATATATAAAACAAATCATTATTTTTGTAACATTCTTCATATTTCAAAGGCTGTGCTGTTCATAGTCTTTTCCTTCCTTAGTTTTTTTCAGAAACAGCTCTGTGGGACTGTGCCTAATTCTTTTTCAGTGCTCTATTGTGGAGGATGCTGACCTTCCTTTCTTTCATTGTCTTGCCTCTTTACTATATACTGTGCTCTTCTTTTGGGACCCACTCTCTCCAAAGGTTTTCCTAAGTAGATAAATTGAAATTGTGTAATTACTTTTATTCAGGTGCTGAAATTGAAAAACATCCATGTATGCAAAGCAGTGCTGTTGTTTTGTGCAGGTGGGCGTGCAAGGTGATTCTAGTAACTGACACTACTGTGTTAGTACATCTTAGGGGTTCAGTGCTGCTGCACGAGATGGAAAACTCAAATAGCAGGAGCTTCAACAAGATAGAAACTTGTTTTATCTTGTGTAATGATAAATCTGGCTACTGATTTTGGCTTGATGACTACAGGTATCAGGGCTGAGACATATGCAATTCCTTTGGTTCTTTGTCTCAAAGTCTGAAGAAGAAAAATTAGGAACAAAAAAGGGACAAAAATCACCGTGTTAGTTGAGTTAGATTCCCTGTGTTTGAAACTTCTCCAGAAGCCCCAGCAACAATTTCTACTTCCATGACATTGGGCTGTTTTATGTCCCATGGCCACCCCTATCTGCAAGGAGGTTGGGAAATATAGGTGCTTTGTTTTTATTTTATTGTTTTTCTTGAGCACATGGGCACTGCCAACAAAATTGGAAATTTATTAATGTGGAAGAAGAAGAGAATGGATGTTGAGCAGGCAACCATCAGTCTGTGACAAAATAAAATATACCTAGAAGGTAGATAACATTATTTATTTATTTTTTCATAGAAATGAAATTTACTAGGTAACATCTTCCACAGGAACAGCTTTGGGAAGATTACCTGAAGAAAACTGCATTTCAATATTTTGGAAAGCATGTAAATAAAATGCTCTTTACAATATAGTGTAGTTGATAAATGCATATTAGAGCTAAGAAGATATGTTAAGTTCTAAACCAAAGAATGTTATCCATATTGTTCTGTCTTGAAAGACATTGATCAGAAAAAGTCCTAAATGTCAGCACAGATATAAATAGTACAGAGTATTTATGGATGGGTCAGTGTGGATCATAAAGATCAGAGAATTAATTATAGATTGTATAATAATTATTTAGATTGTGTCAAAGTCTAAGGTACATTATTTAATAAATAAAATTTAATGTTTTACAAGACAGATTATATAATTAAAATAACTATATTTTGAAGACACAAATAGTTTATAATATTTTTAGCTCATTTATTTGATAACTTAACCAGGGAAAATATTGCAAATAATGAGCTTATACATATTTTTAGGTTGTTATTAATTCATTTAGAATTACTTTATTGCAGAATAATTTTTAATATTTTTCTGTCATAGAGTTCCATTTTTTAACAAAATTTATAGCAACACAGAAAATACGTTGGGTATCATGATTTAATATTCCTAAGGAAAATCTTTAAGGTATTTTATCTAAATTTTTTTTATTCTAGTAACTACTTTGGAAATAACTTTAGGTGGCTTATCATACATGCTATAGAAATAGTAGATGGAATGAAAGAATCCCCCAAAAAGCAACACACTTTAATTTTTAAAATATTGTCTATAATTATACATTAATGTATTTTAATCCTAGGGAAAAGCTTTTAATGATCTTTTTTTTAATGTTTAACTTAAATGAATGCAAACTTACTGAGTTTGAATTAACATTGCACATTAATTGTAGTTGTCTTTGTTTTCTTGATTTTTAAATGATAAACAAAGACACGTCTCTTATTTTCTATAATTTGTAGTTTAAGAAATGTAATATTTCAGATTAAGTAAGGCTCAGGGGACATAAGTATGACCCCCACATGTTCTTTGCACTCAAGAAGCTTCTAGTTTGATGGGAAACACAGATGTATAAACATTAACTTCCTTTGAGGTTGAGGGCTATGCTAGAGGTATGAATAAAGTGTTGTGGATGTTTGGAGGAGAGGGAGATAATGCTAAAGGAATTAAGGGAGGGGCATGACATTTGACATGAATCTTGAAGGCATTTTATTAGGTGTAAAACTAGGGGATGGGTATTTCAGAGAGAGCAGGGAACAGGTGATACAAAGGAAGGATTCCCTGAATGAATGCTCAGTGGGGAAGGCAGTGAGAGGTGGTACTTAGCAAGATGTTGAGGCTGACTAAGAATGGATCAGTATGCCTAGCTAGAGACTTTGGATTCCACTGGCAGTGACGGGCTTACTGAGTTTGTAAGTACTACAGTGACATGACCAGATTCATTTTTTAAAAAAATTAATCTTTATTGTTGAGATTATTATAGATGTTTCTATTTTTTCTTCCCATAGCTCCCTTCCTCCTCAACAGGTTCCCACCACACCCCAGGCCCTCACCACCCTATTGTTTGTGTCCACATCAGGTTCAGTTTTAATAGATATGACAGTAATGGCAATTAAGAAGACAGACTTGGATTCCAAGATAGCAGTGGATTAGGTGGAAGATACATTTTCCAAGGACCAAACTAGAATTACAATTAAAATATAGACAAATCATCCTGAAAAACCAATTGAAGACTAGCTGGAGAGAAGCCATATGACTAAAGCCTTAAAGAGTAGTCATTATTGAGACTGGTAGGCAGTGTGGAGACATGACAGGGCTGGCCAAGTTCCTATAGGCATCAGATGAAGTTTCAGAGAAATATTTCAGTTAGGGGAGGTCCCCCCTCCACCCCAAGAAGTCTTAAGTCTAAACCCTAAGCCAGGCTCCTTAGCTCAGAGCACTAGAACCTGGAAAGGTGCTCACATGAAATCTCACTGTGAAAAAGAGCTGTGTTTCCATCCACTAAGGAATGAGGGCAGGTACCCTCTTAAAGGGATAATGCACAAAATTTTGTTAGTAGTCACTGACCTTGGGCTCCAACAGAGGGAGGGCAAAGTGGACTGGAGATGCTTGAGGAGAGTTGGGTTTGGTGGCTTTGGCAAGGCAGTTGAGAAAATAGTCGCCAGGATCCCTGTACTGAGTCATTTCCTCATACTGCAAAAGCCATTTTTCTCAAGTAGAGCTTTTTCATCCATGCAACATTAGCCTGAGGGTAGGAATAGCTCCACCCATTGGAATCCCTCTCATTCTATCCTGTGGACCTTAAGCCCTGCTGAGGACTAAAGGCAGAGGCTCATTAAGTGACTGAGACTAACAGACAGCCTGCAGGCAGAAGTGGATCTCTGGGTACTTTGAGTCATTGCCTGATGAGCTCCTGGGCCTGGGATAGTAAAATCAGGCCTTGGTGCACAGCTTGGTCCTGTCCACACACACCCAGGCCGAGCAGCGGGAGCCATAAGCTGTGGATTGTTGATAGCTCCAAAAAGGTTGCTCAGGGTCAGTCACAGATGGTGTCTGACATTGACCTGCACCAGAGTCCCTCTGAAGGGGCCCAGAACCAATACACTCAGTAGCCATCTTCAGACACAACAGCAGAATCCAATGAGCTTCACAAGCAGCATATCTACAAGGGGATAATGGCAGGCACCAAATCCTGATGAGGCGAATTCTATTTCATGTAATCAGTATCTGTAGGGAGTTGAGTTTTACTGTCAGCCAGCCTGAAGGTCAAGCCCATGCATGAATCCAATAGCAATCAAGACTCAATTATAACAGGAGGAACCACACAATGCCATAAGGGACATTTTTGGAGCACCCAGTTCTGGTGAACAGGGATTCTGTGCCACTGAGTCCTACAGGTCACCTACTACATAAGGCCACTATACCAAGACTGGGAGTTGTAGTAGATCTGCCTAATACATAGAAACAAACACAATAAGGCAGCCAAAATGGGGAGTCAAGAAACTGGCCCTAAATGAAGAAACAAGAGAATTCTCCAGAAGAACTAAATGAAGTAGAGGTAAGCAACTTATCAGATATAGAGTTTAGAGTAGTGATTATAAGGATGCTCAACAACATGAAAAGTATATAGAAACCATAAAAAAGGATTAGTGAGAAATGAAGAATGCCATATATGAAATAAAGAATACATTGGAAGGAATGAACAGCAGACTCGATGAAGTAGAGGATCCAATTAGTTATTGGGAAGACAAGGTAGAAAAAAACACCCAATCACAGCTGCAAAAAGAAAAAAAGATAAAAATGAGAAAAGTTTAAGGGACCTTTGGGACAACATTAACTGCAACAACCTCTGCATCATAGGGGTGTCAGAAGAAAAGAGAACAAGGGAAACCTATTTAAAAACATAATGTCTGAAAACTTCCCTAACCTGGACAAAGTCATACAAGTCCAAGAAGTGCAGAGAGTTCCAAACAAGATGGACCCAGAGAGGCCCATACCAAAACACATCACAATTAAAATGCCAAAAATTAAAGACACAGAGAGAATCTTAAAACTGCAAGAGAAAGGCAGTCAATTACCTTTAAAGGAGCTCCCATAAGACTATCCACTGCTTTCTCAACATTTCCAGAAGGGACTGGCATGAAATAGTCAAAATAATGAAATATAAGGACCTACAAACAAGGCTACTTTACCCAGCAAGGCTATCACATAAAATTGAAGGAGAAATAAAGAGCTTCCCAGACAAGAAAAAGCTAAAGGTTTGTTATCACCAAGTCACTATTACAAGAAATATTAAAAGGTTTGCTTTAAGTAGCAGCAGCAGAAGAAAACAACACAGAGGAACATAGTTTAAAAAAATAAAATGGCAATAAATATGTACCTATCAATAATCACATTAAATGCAAATGGTTTAAGGCTCCAATCGAAAGGCATAAGTTAGCTGAATGGATAAACAAACAAGAGTCATGTATATGTTGTCTTTAAGAGATTGAACTCAATGAAAAATACACACAGATTATAAGTAAAGGGATGGAAAAAGATAATGCAAATGTAAAGGAAAATAAACTGGAGTAGCAATACTTATATCTGACAAAATAGTATTTAAAACCAAGGCTATATTAGGAGATAAAGAAGGACACTACATAATGACAAAGTGATCAATCCAACAGGAGGATGTAATCCTGGTAAACGTTTTTTGCCCAACATAGGAGCACTTAAATATGTAAAGCAAATTTTGATGAACATAAGGAGAGAGATTTTCAGTAGTACAATGATAGTAGGGGATTTTAACACTCCTTTGACATGGGTAGATCTTCCACAGAAAGTCAACAAGGAGATGGTGGCCTTAAATGAAACATTATATCAAATGGATTAAATTCATATCTTCAGAGCATTCCATTCCAAAATAGCAGAATGTACATTTTTTTCAAGTGTACATGGACTGTTTCTAGGATAGACTACGTATTAGGATACAAAACAAGTTTTAATAAGTTTAAGAAGATTAAAATCATATCAAGCATCTTTTCTGACCATATTGCTATGTGACTTGAAATCAATCACAAGAAAAAAAACCTGAAAAACAAAGATACAGATGCTAAATAACATGTTACTAAACAATGAATAGGTTTAACAATGAGATCAAGGAAGAAAGAAAAGATACCTGAAAGATATCTTTCAGAAAAGATACTGAAACTAATGAAAATGAAAACACAACAACCCAAAATTTAGGGAAAGCAGGCCTAAGAGGGAAATTCATAGCAGTACAGGCCTATATCAAGAAATAAGAATAAGCTCAAATAAACAATCTAACTTTACACTTGAATAAGATCAATAAACAAAGCCCAGAATTGACAGCAGAAGGAATGAAATAATAAAGATTAGAGCAAAAATAATTGAAATAGCGTCTAAGTAAATAACCTAAGAGATCAATGAACCCAAGAGCTGGTTCTTTAAAAGATAAACAAGGTTGACAAACCTTTAACCAGACTCATCAAGAAAAAAAGAGAGAGAACCCAAATAAATAAAATCAGAAATGAAAGAAAAGAAGTAACAACTGACACCAAAGAAATACAATGGATTATAAGAAAATATAAACAACTATATGCCAACTAATTGCACAATCTGGAAGAAATGAATAAATTACTAGAAATATACCACCTTCCAAAACTAAATCAGGAAGAATCAGAGAATTTGAATAAATAGATTATAACTAGTGAAACAGGGGCAATAATAATAATAATAATAATAATAATAATAAAGCAACCCAACAAAGTAAAGCCCTGGTCTGAAAGGCTTATAGGTGAATTTTACCAAACATTCAAAGAAGAGCTAACACCTATCCTTTTCAAACTTCTCCAAACAATTCAATAGAAGGGAAGACTCCTGAGCTCAGGTTATGAGGCCAACATTATCCTAATTCAAAACAAGATAGAGACACAACAAAGAAAGAAAATCATAGGCCAATATACCTGATGACCATAGATGCTAAAATCCTAGAATAAATATTAGCAAACTGAATCCAGAAATACATTAAAAAGATCATACAATTTGAATAAGAGATTTATTCCAGTGATTCAAAGTTGCTACAACATCTGCAAAACAATAAACATGATATATCACATAAACAAATTATAGGATAAAAACCATATGATCATTTCAATAGATGTTGAAAAAGCATTAGATAAAATCCAGTACCCATTTATGATAAAAAAAAATCTCAGCAAACTGGGAATATAGGGAACATACATTCATGTAATAAAGGCCATGTATGACAAACCCACAAGAAACATCATACTCCATGGGCAAAAACTAAAAGCATTCCCCATTTAGATTGGGACAAGACTAAGATGTCTGCTTTCCCAGTCTTGTCCCAAGACAGATTGAAAGTAAAGGGATGGCCCTAGCTGGTGTGGCTCAGTGGATAGAGCATCAGCCTGAGGACTGAAGGGTCTTAAGTTCAATTCCGGCCAAGGACACATGCCTGGGTTGCGGGTTCGACCCCCAATGGAGGGGAGGCAGTTGATCAATGATTCTCTCTCATCATTGATGTTTCTATCTCTCTCTCCTTTTCCCTCTCTCCCTGAAATCAATGAAGAAATACATTTAAAAAAGTAAAGGGATGGAAAAAGATATTTAATGCAAATGGAAGGGAAAATAAACTGGAGTAGCAATACTTATATCTGACAAGGCTGGGATGTCTGCTCTTTCCCACTGCTCTTATTCAACATTAGAGGCCCGGTGTATGAAATTCGTGCATGGAGGGGGGGACGGAGGGTGTCCCTCAGCCCGACCTGCACCCTCTCCAATATGGAGTTCTTGGGGCCTCTTGCAATCCAGGACCTCTGGCTCTTAACCACTAACCTACATGCCTGCCCTAACCACTCTGCCTGCCTGCCTGCCTGATCCCCCTAACTGCCCTCCGCTGCTGGCCTGGTCACCTCTATTAACTTTCTTTTTTAATCTTATCCCCTTCACGCACAATTGTATTTGACTTCCTTATTGGCTTCTTCCTCTCACACAATTTTTCTCCTTTATGTAACACTTTTCCTACTGACTCATCAAAATCTATCTTAGGTGGAGCCCATTTTCTCCCAACTAAAAATGCAATTTCAAGAAATGACTTACAAAGATTACTTATACAATTACTTATAGAATACCTCTTCAGGTTTTTTAGAACAATTTACCATGTGGAGCCTAAAGACTGGGCATGATGTTTCCAAGGGAGGCAGTTATCATGCATTACCAGAGCTCACAACAGCAAACAAAATGAGGGACCCATATTACAATCCAGAATCTGCTTCCCTAGATAGCTCCAGCCCCATATGGTTTGTAGATTTTTAATTCTGTTTCTATTTTAGGGAAGGATTTTGGTTTTTAAATAACATTCTATAGCTGAAGGGCCTGTTTTAGAATGAAGTTAAATAAATACTGGAGAGTGTCACTCAGCATCTAGAGCTTGAAGTTAGAAAACATTGGATGAAAAAAATAATATATCTTTGGCATGCTTCTAAATTTGGGATCAATATATAAAAAGAAAAAAAAATATATTGATATGGCAAAGTAATCATTTGCAACTTAGTGCCCAGAATAGTGGTTAGTATATGGTAGTTAATCCATAAATATTTGTCCAATGAATATTAACCAGACTGTATTTTTTCTTCTCCCCCTTCGTCTCTAAGCATGGCCCTCATTTCTTTCTTTTCTAATATACAGGTTTACCTTTAGCCCCAAGGGATAGCTATTAGAATTGAAAGTTAAAAAGCATTAAAAAAGGATAACATTTTTGCTTCTAAGTTCAATGTGTGATGGTTCATTTTATGTGTTGACTTTTGTCTGGGCCATGGTGCTAAGATATTTGGTTAAACATTCTATTTTTGGATGTTTTTGTGAGGATGTTTATGGTTGAGATTTACACTTAAATCAGTCGACTTAAAATAAATCAGTAAATCAGTAAGGTCCACCTACTATTGGATTTATTTCCAGGCCTCAGGGCAGCCTCGGGGGGCTGGGCTGGCTCATTCTCCCTGCCCCCCAGCTGCTTTGCACCTGGAATCCATCGCCAGCTGGCCCTGCTCCTCCCATCAGTGGCCACAGGCCAACTGGCTCCTCCCCCCAGGTTGCGGTCACAGACCAGGTTGATTCTCTGGTCCCCTGCTCCCCCGAGGCAGAGGTCTTTCATCTGTCTTGCTGGACCCCGGTGCTGGTGCCGCACACTGCTTTTCCTGGGCTGGGGCCTCCGCCATCTTGGCTGGGATAATTTGCATACAGCCTCTCTGATTGGCTGGTGGGCATGGCTTAGACATCCTGGAGAAACGGTTAATTTCAATATTATGCCTTTATTAGATTATATATATACTAGGGGCCTGGTGCACAAAAATTTGTGCACTTGGGAGGTCCATCAGCCCGACCTATGCCCTCTCGCAGTCTGGGACCCCTCTGGGGATGTCCGCCTGCTGGCATGCCTGGTCAGCCTGGGTGAGGGGCTGATGGCTGTTTGCAGGCTGACCAAGCCCCCCAGTGTGGATCCTCACCCCATTGGGGTGTGGCCAGCCTGGGTGATGGGCTGAAGGCCATTTTCAGGCTGCTCACAGTTCCTTCAGGTTTTGGGTCCCTACTGGGGTACCTGGCCAGCCTGGGTGAGGGGCTGATGGCTATCTGCAGGCTGGCCAAGCCCCCCAGTGGTGTCCCTCACCCCATTGGGGTGTGGCTAGCCTGGGTGTGGGTCTGAGGGGCGCTTTCAGGCTTTCAGGCTGCCCACAGTCCCTTCAGGTTTTGGGTCCCTACTGGGGTACCTGGCCAGCCTGGGTGAGGGGCTGATGGTTGTTTGCAGGCTGGCCAAGCCCCCCAGTGGCGTCCCTCACCCCACTGGGGTGTGGCCAGCATGGGTGACAGGCTGAGGGGTGTTTTTAGACTTTCAGGCTGCCCACAGCTCCCATTAACCCAATGTCCCAGCAAGGCTGGCTGGAAGCAGGTTTCTGGGGTTTGTTTATCTTCTATAATTGATACACTGTTCCTTTAAGCTGGGGCCTAGGCAAGTAATGAAACCTCCTCTCTGCTACAGCTCTGGCTTCCATAATGAAACAATGTTTCCCTTAGAAGTCAGGCCCGGTCTGCTGTTTTCTTCAGCTCCAGAGGCTTCTGTCATTGAGATATTGTTGCAAATATGTTCTTGCCTGGAGCGGAGAGAAGCCCAGCTGCCCGCAAACCATTTCACTCCTGCTGCAATGGAAACTGCCTGTTTACTCAGCTCCCTGAGAGCTGGTCTCCATGTTGGCTGGGTTAATTTGCATACAGCCACTCTGATTGGCTGGTGGGCGTGGCTTAGGCATCCCAAAGGGATGGTCAATTCGCATATTATGCTTTTATTATATGAACACTAACAATGGAGACCATAGCTCTGTGATGCCCCACAGCCAATCAGGAAGGAATATGCAAATTAGCAGGACAAAGATAGC
>PVJC01007257.1:0-52082 GCA_004026665.1 Murina feae | reverse complement strand
CAACATTGACCTCTAGTAATTACGACCATCCCAGCAGAACATTTCAAACCCCAAATTGTCTTTTTAATATTAACGCCTTTGCACTGGTAACATTTCCAACGAGTAACGCGTTACAGGTTGAATTTACCCCGCTCCCTGCTCCAGCTGCAAATATGTTAAAGTCCTGGAACTGTTGTCTGTGATCGTGACTTCATTTGGAAATAGGGTCTTTGCAGAAGTAATCAAGTTACATGAGGGCACTAGGGTGCATGTTAATCCAATATGACCCATGCCCTTAGAAGAAGAGAAAGTTGAGCACAGTCACACAGAAAGGGAGCACCATGTGGAGATGCAGACACAGAGGGAAGGCAGCTCTGTGAAGGTGAAGAAATTGGCGGTCTGCTGCCACAAGCCAAAGGATGCCTGAGGCCACCAGAAGTTGGGAGATGCGAGGAAGGACCCTCTTCTTGGTGCCTTCCCTCTCTTTCCCTCCCCCGTCCCCCGCCTCTGTTGAGGTACTTGCTTGAAGCAGCTTTAGGAAATAAATCCAAAAAGTCCTGGTGAGCTTTCAAATTGAACTTAGAGTTCATTTAGAGTTCAAATGAGACTCAGCAGGGGTTTGGTTTGTTTTTCCTCCACGTGTCTTCTCTGGAAGGAACAGGTGAAGGTTGAATCCTCCAACATGATCTCGCGGGACTTCGATTATATTCTTCTCTTCCTTTGCCTGTTTATGAAGAGGGTCTCTTCTTCATTGAGTGGAATATAACCCAACATCAGACAACTCAGAAGAGGGGGCTATGACCTGGGACTTGATGATGTAGAAATACAAACAAACCATTGATTAAATCTCAGAACATTCACTCAAAAAGTTCTCTGCAAGCAGAGCACCAGTCACGAGTTATCCACTCTGTTGATGTTCTAAATTGTTGATTGTGCCAGGATAAGTAGGCAGGTTTTCCTTTAGATACTTTATTTCTTTTTTAAAAATACTTTTATTGATTTCAGAGAGGAAGGAAGAGAGAGAGAGATAGAAACATCAATGATGAGAGAATCATTGTTTAGCTGCCTCCTGCACACCCCCCATTGGGGATCGAGCCCGCAACCCAGGCATGTGCCCTTGACCAGAATGGAACCTGGACCGTTCAGTCCACAGACCGGTGCTTTCTCCTCCAAGCCAAACTGGCTAGGGCCATACTTTATTTCTTTTTCAGATTAGACTCACCTTCCAGGAAGTACAGTTCATTCTAAATACTCTTACAAGGCAGCCTTGAAATATTTGAAAAGCTCTGTTCACTACAAATTGTGAAAACCATACATGATAAGAATGGGTATGAATCTCACTGCTTTTCAGGTTTTTGTTTAAGATTTTAAAAAATAGTTTATTCCTTTGATGACCCTTAATGCTGTTATACATACATGTGGTTCTGTGTTGAGGTGGTTTCTGTATGTGAGCCTAATTTGCATACCATTTCAGGAGGTCACCAAATATTATCTGAGCCTGTCCATGGTCTATGTGGGCTGAATAATTGTCCGTAAAAGGAGGGTATCCTTTGTCTGGGATAAAGAATTCAATAAGAAATAATACATTAAACTTTAACATATGCTGTCTCTTTCAGCTATGGTTTGAAGTTCAGGCTTCTAGTTTTAAAGAATGTAGGTTTGATCTTCTCTTCTTTTAATGTTGGACTCTTCATTCTTGAACTTTAAACATCACAAATATGTATTTTATTACAAGCAAAAAAAAAAAAGACTTAGGAATGAACATGCAAGTAGAGACTTAATTGCCTTCTGTAGAGGTGAGGGTTGTAGAGTTAGGCCATGTGACTGGGGACCCTTTAGCTACTCTTTAGAGAGCCTTGCAGAAGGCTGGGGTTCAGCAGGATCACCTGATGCCTGGTCCTCTCTGATCCAGAGCTGCCAGGCTGGGAGGTCCCACAGCACCGGTAAGCAGTGTGGGAAGGACCCGAAGCCTGCTTATTTCTCCTGGAGGCGCAGCAAGAGGGTACTAGAGGTGGACAGATGGCAGGCATGAGAAAGGAAAATGAAGGGGGCAGACAGGAGGAGCACTTGGGAAGACAAACGACTGCTACTTAATGACCATATTTTGTAGAACAGAACAAAAAAACCCCACACCTTCAAATGGCAATAAAGGTTTTCGTGGCTGCAAGGTTTACCCAGGGCTCCTGTGCCCACACGGATTTGACAGCCTTACTTTGAAGTGTTTAAAACTCCAAGGGAGGAAGGCAGAGAGGGAGCAGCTGCGTGGGGGCGCTGCACGGTCAGAAGGGGGAGTCGGAGGAGAGGGTCAAGAGAAAATGACTGCCGTGGTCATCCAGGCCCTATTATCAGGGATGATGGATGGTTGGGAGAGGCAGGAGGAGCTGCGTCTATTTAAAGACGACAATTAAGAAAATATGTCTAAGTAGAGGGAAGATGGCAGTTCCGTTTCTGGCTGTTGATGTGTCTGATGAAGCAGGACTGATTCACCTACACACTGACACAGCTGCATTAATGTGGCTGAAAATAGCAGTTCTCATCGGCTGATGGAGCGTGCCTCCTCACCTGTGGGCTTGAGCATAGCGATTACTTCCTTTGACTGAAAAATCACTTCTATCCCGTTCCTTTCAGGGCTGCCGCATCCCCGCTTTCTGTTGTCAGCTAAATGACCATTTAAACCCCAATCTGTTGTTTGGACCCATGTTCACTGGGTGATAGTGAGGTATATTAACCTTATGGTTTGGATTTGTGTTTTTTTTTAAATGTCCTCTTGTATTTTGTGTGGATTTTTTTTTTTTTTTTTTTTTACCGAGTATAATTGCTGTGATTTGCCCAATTGCTTTCATGCCCATGTAGTGAGACAGGTTTACGATACCGGGACACACGAGTCAGTGAGCAAAATTAAGCCTTCATTATCTGAGTCTGTGACTGTGGCTCAGTGATGAAAGAGAAATTGCAGGTGGGAAAAAAAAATTGATTCTGAACTTAAAGAGACCTTGCCACACACAGACACATGCTAAATATATCCCATTGCATCAAAACTATTGGATTTAGTCATGCTTCCTCTGCACTTTCTTTCACCAATCCTGCTGAATATCAAGATTGCTGGGTGTAAAGAAATGCATTGCCTTATAGTTTTACATTATAACACATTTCCTTTTTTTTCCTCCTTACTTTAAGGATAACAAACCTGTAGGTTTCTTGTCCTGAGAAAGGTGAGACACATGTGCAAAGCAAGACCAAAAGTAGAGAGGCAGGATTCACTAGAGAAAGAGCTCACACATGAACCTTCTTGGAAATCCCTCGGTGTCCCATCCATAGCCAGCAACTCCTGGTGATGTCTGAAGTTGGCAGTAAGACGTGGGATTCTGATATTTTTTGAGGGAAGGGCACGAATAAAGGGGCTTATGAGCCCTGACCAGTTTGGCTCAGTGGATAGAACATCGGCCTGAGGACTGAAAGGTCCCAGGTTTGATTCTGGTCAAGGGCATGTACCTGAGTTGCGAGCCACATCCCCAGTAGCGGGTGTGCAAGAGGCAGCTGATCGATGTTTCTCTCCCATTGATGTTTCTGACTCTCTGTCCCTCTCCCTTCCTCTCTGTAAAAAATCAATAAAATATATTTTAAAAGGGGGGGCTGATGATAAGGTTGGAGTTGCAGAGAGGACCTTGGTGAACCAGCACCGCAGGATCAGATGCACAAGTGCAGGGAAAGGCTGAAGCTGTGAGCTTCTCAATCAAGTCAAGGCAACTAACTATCTGGTTTCACATGCTCTTCCAGTCCCAGTCTTACCTGGCAAGGGAGGCGTGACTTCGCTTCCTACAGGGTAGAGTCCAGCACAGATTTATGAATATGATCAGATGAAATTATAAACCACATCCTTAACCATTTGGGGAAGTCTGAATGCGCAGAGAAGTTTCCCTAGTTTAGCTCTGATCTCTATGGTAATCGGAGGGAATACCAGATGTGCGGTAACCTTATGGGCAATTAATGGGAAGCGTTGCACCAGCTACAGTGATGAACAGAGAAGAGGAGCCGTACATGCTTCAGTATAAATGCAGCATTTGCACATGAAGATAACTCAGATCGGGGAAGAATGTGATTTCATTCAGGTTCCACTTCACTACTGTAAACCAGAGGCCATGTCCACCCTGATACCCAGACTCACTGAGCTGCTGTGAACGTTAATGGAGGATGTTTCATTTCTCTGCTTATATCGCCTGAACTAAAATTTGCATATCAGCACACAGTTAATATGAGAGTTAATATTAAAAAGCGTATCAGCCAGCCAGTGTTGCTCAGTGGTTGAGCATCGACCCATGAACCAGGAGGTCACCGTTAGATTCCTGGTCAGGTCATATGCCTGGGTTGCAGACTCGATCCCCACTGGGGGGCGTGCAAGAGGCACCTAATCAATGATTCTCATCATTGATGTTTCTGTTTCTCTCTCCCTCTCCCTGAAATCAATAAAAACATAAAATCTGGTATAGGCACCTCATTCCAAAAGGCCTATTATCAACATACAGTTGATATTAGCAGGTGTAAACCGACAGGGACCCAAAATGCAGAGAATCACCCACTTGTGAGAGAGACAGGAGGGAAATAGACGTGTGAACTCTAATCCCAGCCTAGACAGCTTTCAGCAGGCAGGCAGGAAGGAGGCTGCCGGGCTGAGTTGAGTCTCGCCAATGCTGACAGCAGGTGGAGAGGCCTGGTCTTTGGGTCTCGGCTCTTTGCTTCTCCTTAGCAGATGAGTCCAGGGGCCTCTCTCAAGTACTCTCTGCACAGGGCAGCTGCTCGTATGGAAGTTCCCAGTTGTGTGCATTTCTGGCGGTATCCTGCTTTTCCATCACTTGCCTACTGACCGACTCAATAATCGTTACTCTCTCATTTATTCATGACAACAACTCTTCATTTGCTCCATGTCCACCCTGTGTCCTTGGACTTTAAGTGCATTTTTTTTTTCTAACCTCTACTAGAAAACCTTTAAGCTATTCTCTCTTTGCTTCAGTTTCCTCACCTGTCAAAAAGAGATAGAACTAGTAGCAAGTGTCTCAGAGGGCTGCAGTGAGGATTAAATGAGCTAATCCATACGATGCACTCAGCACATGATAAGTTGTTGATGAATTTTAGATCAAATGTTCATGAATTGGCTCCGGATCACCATCCCTGGGGGCTAATGCTTAGGCTAGCAGAAACAGGTATCATTTGACCTGATTCTCCTAACATTGGAACAAATAATGTCCTCCCTAAAAGCTTCTGATGAAAGTAGGCCGAGTTTTGCAGTTGGATAATCTGTATTTATAATGTCAGTCTTTCCAGTTTCTCACTATGTTGTTGGCACTGCTGTTTGCACTCCATATGCCTATGTTCCTCTCTTTAAAAGAAGGGTACTCTTCATGGGGTCACTTTATGGAAACAAGGCCACTTACTCTGTCCAGCATTTGGCCTGGTGGTTCAGCACACAGTCGGCCACTGAAATCAGTTCTCTGCCCAGGGCTGCCTGTCTTCTTAGCAATTTGTTAGGAAATTCACTGAGCAGCCTGTCATTTCTAAATACCAAATAACCCGATCTTCCAGATAACTTCCAAGTGATTACTAGCTTTCTTCGAAGCAAAACGGAATTTTTCTAGACAAAATTTTAGGTCCAAAACTTCGCCATTTGTATAAGAATTAAAAAAAAAAAAAGTAAATGATAGAAAAAAAATGACTGTTTCTATTAAACATGTTTTTTTAATTGAATTTAGAGCAGTGGTTCTCAACCTTCTGGCCCTTAAAATACAGTGCCTCATGTTGTGACCTAACTATAAAATTATTTTCGTTGCTACTTCATAACTGTAATGTTGCTACTGTTATGAATCATAATGTAAATATCTGATATGAAGGATAGTCTTAGGCGACCCCTGTGAAAGAGTCATTGGACCGCTAAAGGGGTCGAGACCCACAGGTTGAGAACCGTTAATTTAGAGAGAGAGAAAGGGAGAGGTTTAGAGAGATAGAAACATAACGAGAAAGATTGATTGGTTGCCTCCTGCATGGCCCCTCCTGGGGATCAAGCCTGCAACCTGGGCTTGTGTCCTGACTGGGAATTGAACCGTGACCTCCTGGTTTATGGGTTAATGCTCAACCACTTAGCCACACTGTCCAGGCCACTTTTTTTTTCTATTAATAAACAATAGGATATTTTTATTTTCTTATTAATGGAACATTTTTATTGTTTTTATTTAATCAATTTAATTTTAGAGCAGTTTTCGGCTCACAGAAAAAGTAAGGAGGGAGTACAGAGTTCCCGTACATTCGCTCCCACCATTCTTGGCCTTTAACACTGCATTAGTCCAGTGCATATGTTAGATTCAATAAACCATCAATGATGCATCATCATTAACCAAAGTGCAGAGTTTACATTAGGGCTCACTTTATTCTATGGTTTCTCACAAATGTAGAAGGACGTGTATCCACTGTTATGTATCTTATAGAATAGTTTTGCTGCCCTGAGAATCCCCTATGTTCTACCAATTTTTCTCTCCGCCCCCCCCATTACCCCCCCCCCACCAACCACTGATTGTTTTACTGCCTCCATAGTTATGCCTTTTCCAGAATATCTTATCGTTGAAATTGCACAGCTTGTAACCTTTTCAGATGAAGCTTGATAGCTCATTTCTATTTCCACTGAATAATATTTCATTCTTATGGATATACCAGTTTATCTATCCATTCACCTATTGAAGAACATTTGATTGCTTCCAAGTTTCGGCAATTATGAATAAAGCTGCTACAGACATTTATGTGCTGGTTTTTGTGTGGACATAATTTATCAACTCATTTGGGTAAATACCAAAGAGTGAGATAACCAGATCTTATAATAAGAGTAAGCTTGGTTTTGTAAGAGACTGCCAAACTGTCTTTCAAAATGGCTGTGTCATTTTGCATTCCCTCCAGCAATGAATAAGAATAAAAGTTCTTATTGCTCCATATCCTCATTAGAATTTGGTGTTGTCAGTATTCTGGATTTTAGCCATTGTAATAGGTATTGAGTTGTCTTTATTGCAACTGCATCGCTAATAAGGATTATTGTTGAATATTTATCCATATTTTTACTTGCCATCTGTATGCCATATTCATTGAGATGTCTGATCTTTTGCCAGTTTTTAAATTGGATTGTTCATTTTTATTGTTGAGTTTTAAGAGTTGTGTCTATATTTTGGATAGTAATCTTTTATAAGGTGTTTTTTTTTTTTGAAAATGCCCCCCTCCCCCAAACCTGTGGTTTGTCTATTCATTCTTTTGATGGGTCATGGGACTTTAAAAGGTAATTTTAGTCCTGGAAAGTGTTGCTCAGTGGTTCAAGTGTCGACCTGGGCACCAAAGGGTTGTGGGTTCGATTCCCAGGCATGTCCCTGGGTTGCAGGATCAATCCCCATCTTGTTTGGGGAATGTGGGAGATGCAACCAATCAAAGTGACTCTCTCACATTGATGTTTCTCTTTCTGCCCATCCCACCCTCCCTTCCACTCTTTCTAAAAATCAATGGAGCCTTGACCGGTTTTGCTCAGTGGATAGAGCGTCGGCTTACGGACTGAAGGGCCCCAGGTTCGATTCCGGTCAAGGGCATGTACCTTGGTTGCGGGCACATCCCCAGTAGGGGGTGTGCAGGAGGCAGCTGGTCAATGTTCCTCTCTCATTGGTGTTTCTAACTCTCTATCCCTCTCCCTTCCTCTCTGTAAAAAAACAATAAAATATATTTAAAATAAATAAAAAATAAATAAAATAAAAATCAATGGAAAAATATCCTTGGGTGAAGATTAACAACAACAACAACAACAAAAACTACTATTAGCCTTGGCAATGGTTAGAGCTTTGTTCCAATATGCCAAGGTTGCCAGTTTGATTTCTGGTCAGAATCAATCAATGAAAGCATAAATAAATGGAACAACAAATCAGTCTGTGTGTGTGTGTGTGTGTGTGTGTCTCCCCCATTTCTCTCTCATATCAACAAATTTTAAAAAATAATTTATGTTTCAAAAAGGGAATAAAAGTGGAAAAAGGTAAGTTTTATCTTATTCTAAATCTTATTTTATCTTCAATTATCTTACATTAAGTGTTCAAAAAAGAACCTGATGTTGAATGGGCCAATATTTGGAGGTTTGCTGGCTTATTCCTCCTTTTCTTTTCTTAATTCTTCTTTTTACCTACATTTCATCTTACAAACTCTGGCTTGAAAGTGGTAATCCTGGTTCAGGTTACTTACAGTCCCTAAAAGTATTCAGATAAATGCTCTTTGAGTGTTTTCCTGGGAGGACATCCTGTCCCAACCCACCTCTTATTGGAGAGCAGTCAACAAATGCCACCTTTCCTGTGATGCAGACCCTCTCATCTGTTATCAAGGCTGGGAAACTTCAGGACTGAATAAGAGAATTTCTGTGGGAAAATGCAGTAAGAGGTTAAGTTAAAAAATCATCTTCTCAGACAAGCGGGCAATCGATAATGAAAAGGACCGACATCATTTGGAAGCTCTCTGTCCATGCTTTCTATTCGGGCTCTTCAGCTCTGTGGAGTCATCTTGGACCAAGAGCAAGGGGGGAGGGAGGAGAAGGAAGAACAGATCACGTGGCTTGAACATGTCTGTAAAGACACCGTTCCCTTTTGCTCCTGCCTTCTGCATCTTCTCTTTGCGGTGGCCTTTCACTGGGGTTCTGTCACTACCTGTCGTCAAGGGCACTGTCGCCGCGCACTCAGCCTGGCAGAGGGAAAGTTGGGAAGATATAAACCGCTTCCTGGCATGAAATGCTCTGTGAGATGTGCTTGACGATCAAGTTGTTAATGACAATTGTCATCAAAAACTTGCTCTTTCAAATGCATTTTTCAGTTTCCAGGCCGGAAAGATCTTGTACATGGAAACGTCGGATGGTTGGCTGCCTATGTGAGTGACACGCAGGCATGTCTAAGGCTGTGCAAGCATGCATGAATGTGCACCTGTGCATCTAATTACCTGTCGGACCTGGATCCACACACCCTGATCCCAGAGATGGGCTAATGCTGAATGAGCTGCTTGCTACACACACAGCAGCCATATCTCTCAGCCTGGATATTTGTGGAGACTGCTCTCCTGAGAGAGCATTTTAAAAAACCCTCAAAAACAAAGAAACAAGGAATCCGAGTGCGGTAGTGGGTTCCGAAAGGGACAAAGAGGGGAAGACAACCTAAACAGCACAAGGAGACAGAGCAGGGAGGTGACCTGCTGGGAGTGGCCCCGTGGCCTGCAGGCCCTGGGCTCCCACTGGCCCCCATCCCAGCCAAAGGCCTGTTTCCTTCTCCGGTGAACTTTCTCTCCACTCTGTTAAACTAACAGAAATTCTACCAATTAGTGATGCATTTAGGTTAATCTGCTTCCTCGGGGAGGGCTAAAAGGCTGAGAGTGATTCACACCTCGGTGTCAATTTGTTTAATTAGAGCTGTTTGCTCCAGCCCCCGTTCCGAATGGCAAGCTGAAATCCTCTCCACTGTGGGAGAAGAAAGAAACTGCCATTTGTCGGGAGCCGGTCGCATTATGAACTTCCCTCATTAACCTTCACCATCCTATTTCAAAGTATGTATTATCTCATTTTACTATTGAGGAAACACAAGCCTATGTTTAACTGCTTGTCCAGTGCCACTTGTCACCTGGAGGAGGTGGCACTGAAATCCGAATGTGTCCCCCTAGTCATGAGTGGGACCTTTGATGGAGAGAAATGAAGGGGTAGGTTTTAAAACACTCGGGTGACAGAGTTGAGCTCTGGGCCAAGGGCATCCTTAGATTGCTTGGTATATAGACATTAAGTCAGACAAAGTTAGGCACTAAGTAATTTATTCATTCGTTTTCTAAGTCAGTGTGTTTTAAATTAGACTACATACCAGGTATTTTTAAAATTGTTGGGAATATGGTGATGAATAGAATGGGTAGATCATTACTACCGTCATAGGGCTCATGGTCTAATAAAGGGAGACAGGTAATAATCAAGTATGCAAATAATTTAAAAGATAATATCCACTTATGATAAAGGCAGTGAAGAACGGGAAAAATCGCTACGTGGTACAGACCAATGAAGAATGAACTGCTCCTTCCGATTAAGATTCAGAGGAGACTCTCTGATCTGAGACATAAAAGACAGGAGCATGTGCCTCTTCCAGATCCACAGGGAGAGTCCTCCTGGCCAGGGAAGTGGAAGTACACTGGCTTGAGGCTAGTGCGAGGGAGCACGGCGAACAAAGTGGTGCAGGAGGGAGTCTGAGAACATAGAAGAGAGTTTGATATATGCTACTTCCTAACAGAAGTTTAAAGCCATTGGAAGATTTTTTGAAAGAGAAATGCGATCTTATATTTAAGTTAGAGAGGTTGCTTCTGGGTAGGATATGTTGCACAGAGGTGAGCGAAAGCTCTGTGACTGGTTACACCATTGCAGCGTGGGACCTGAGATCCATGTAGCCTGGGGAGGGCAGCAGAGGGGATGGACAGGAGGGGGCAGAATCCAGCTCAGGGTTGGGGCTGGAATGGGCATAGACATCTGATGGGCTGGGTGTGGAAAAAGGAAAGGAGGTGATTGTGCTTCTCTCTGGACTAGCTGCATGGATGGCAATTACGTTCAGGGAGAGACCCGAGTGAAAGCCGGAGAAGAAGCACGCGTTTGTTTTTGTTTTTTTTTTTTTTTGGGGGGGGTGGGTGATGGTGCAGAAAGGAAGATTTTACATAAACTTGGCATTTCCTGTTAGACATCCAACAGAGGAGGTCCCGTAAGCGGTTAGGATGCTGGGCTGAGTTTGGACTTGGGGCGTCGCCAGCATACAGAATTTTGCTAACAGTACCAAGGAGATCAATTAGGGAAGAATGGAGGAGAGAAGCGTTTCAGAACTTAATTCTAAGACACTCCAATACTAATTGTCCAACAGAAGGGGAGGGTCAACAGAGGACACAGAGCGGGAGCAGTCAGAGGGGTTCATGTGCCACAGGAACCACAAGGTGCTTTTCAGAAGCGGGGGTGTGGTTGTCTGCATGGAAGCTGCTGCCTGCCGTGGAACAAACAGTTTCAACAATAGGGGTGTAGTTGGTGACTTGCAGGAGCAATCTCAGAGGAGTGGTAGAGAAGAAAGCCTGACGGGGTGTGTTCAAGGGGAAATGGACTGAGAGTAAGTGGAGACAAAGAGTGCATCCCATTACTTAGCGATGTTTTGCTGGGAGGCAGTACAGAGAGCTGAGATGGCAATGAGAGAGCTGGGAGTTAAAGGGACAGCCTCGTTTGTTTTGCTGTTTCTCCATAGGGTGAGTGAGATACCCCGATAGTTTTTGGGTGCTGATGGGAATTATGCAGCAGGAAGCACATGCTAGGGATGCAAGTGACCGCAGTCATGCAGCCCCTGAGTAGGCAGGCAGGAGGGTTGGAATCTAGGGCGCAGGCGTGGGGACCTGTTGGTCCCTGATAATAGCTCAGACACATCATCTCTTTGAACAGGTGTGGGGAAGAGAGTGCAGGGACAGATGCGCATACTTTTGTGAACGTGCTGATGGGAAGGCAAGGTGGGTCCTGGTGTGAGTGAGTCTGTGTGACTCTCAGTAGCTTATGAAGTGAGGTTCTATTGGGAGGGAGGGCTGGCAGGGTGTGTGGAGGTGTGCAGGTTTGAGGAACCCAGGAAAGGAATTGGTGGGAGACTGGGTGAGCAAAGGAGCAACCCTACAAGGAAAGCATAGCAGGATGACCAGGTAGAGGCGGATGCCTATCAAAGTCCTAAGGATGAGGTACTGTATTGTCTTGAAATATTTGGCAGAGCATATAATTTACAAAGAAATACATCCAGAGACTAATAACTGACAACTGACATACATTGTTGTATACGAACAATGAACATGTGTTAAGTGCACTGGGCATGCCTTATTTCATTTAATTCTTACAACTTCATGGAAGGGGTAGTTTTCTACCAAGGAGGTGGTTGAGACTTGGAGGAGCGAGGCGAACCACAGAAAGTTCCATAACTAGGAACTTAACAGGCAGGGTAGGAACAGAGTAATTGAGGACAAACACTGTGTCCTCACACCTCATGCTGAGCTTCCCCACTTAGAACACAGTTGGGCGGGAACATATGCATATACATACATATATACATTTACATATACCTATACATAGTACCTTTATACTCTTAAAAATCTCAGCTGTGTGCCACAGCTAACACTAGGGAAAGAGGACTGGATTTTGGCTTTAGTCTGCTTTCCTCCACAGTGATCTGGGACTTGGGGTCCTAGCGAAGGGGAGGGGGTGACTTTTGCATGGGGCAGCATGTGTGTACACAACCCACTCTCTCATCTATTACTCCTGGAAAGCCTTCCTCCTATGTTTCTCCTTATATCATTGCCTCCAGACTCCTGAGTCCTCAAGGACATGTTGCAGATCAGCCGGGAATCTTGGGGAGCAGGGCTTGACATCCGTCGCTAGAACTTAGGACATTTACAAATGGTAGGAAGAAATATGGAACCGCTTCCTCAGGTGGGGAGATTTAGGAGTACCATTGAGTCTGGCAGGGGATGTCAGGGGCGGGGGTGAACCCTGAGATCAGGAGGGCTGGGCAGCTTTCAGCAGGCTCTCTTGATCTCCATGCTGTTAGCTCTCTCTGTTAGCTCCAGTGTGGTACCCGGGACTTGCACAGAATCCTATCACGGGTCTCTAACCACGCCCTGAGCTAGGCATGCTGGCCTGAGGATTGAAAGGAAGCAAAGAAACGCGACTAAGAGATGCGTCTCCATTTGTTTACTCTGCATTGTAATAATTGGCTGATTACATTGCATTTTTGTTTGGTTTCACTGGTAATCAGATAGAGAGCTGCAATATCCACTGACACCTTGTAATTACCATTAATTCCTTCCCCTTTTCTGCACAGTCAGGACAAAGTTGGCAGAGAACCCTTGGGAGGCTGAGTCAGCCTGAAGTCCGATGCGTAGGCATGAGACAGGACAGCCAGGCTCTGAGGAGATGTTTGGGGTGGGGTGTGTGTCGGGTAAGGAGAGTGGGAGGAAGAAGCCTGAAAGATGGAAAGAGAGAGAGAAAAAAATACCTTGAATTGAGGACAAAGGCAAATGGAGGAAAGTGTTGAAGTCAGCACAACAGCCTTGCTAGCTTAATTACCATAATGATGTAAAATATCCCAATCAGCAATCTGGGCCTAATCTTTCATGTATTACAGGTCTCTCCTTCATAGAGCTTCACAGCTTAAATGCATTTTTAATGAAGATATTTGAGGCAAGCAGATAATCTCCCCGTCTCTACAGGAGGGAATCAGAGCACATTAAAGGGGCTGTCCCTCTTGCCTGTGGCTGTCCACAGTGCTTGCTCTGTCAAGCCCCTGGGAGCTGACCAAAGGGTCTCTACTCTCCCCCTCTTTCTGGAGGGGGATGGGAAGTTCATGAGTAGGACTGACATCAGGGGGTCCTGTGGCTGGTCCCAAGGGGCCTCTCCTCTGTCTTTCTTGGGGCCTAATGGATGTCTGATTCTCCTCACTAGCAATGAGACAGAAAGGACTCCGGGGACATCACCAGCCCCCTGCTGTCTCAGGAGAAGCTCGGCCCCTCTCGCTGTCTCCTGCTGACAATCCTTCGACCACTGGGAATCATTTGAGCGTGAGGCTTAGACTGAAAATGCATCTGAAGCACTCACCTGTGACCCAGACACATTTGCATCTCAGCCATGGCCGAAGAGCAGTCCAGCCTCTGACCCTGCTTCTCGCCTGGTTAGCTAGAGGGGCCGGGCAGCGGGAGACTTGTTTGTGATAAATTTAAATGACACGCGATTAGAACGACTTGACAAGTGTAGGCTTTATGTGCAGCGCTTCCTGCTGTCTGATGGAGAAGCCTAAGCTGGGTGGCTGAGGTTTTATGCTAGGAATCTGTAACAGGACCCCTCAGAAGGTCAGGGAGGTGGGCATGGTGAGGGGAGAGACAACATCAGGTCCATATTATGACTGTCCTGATAAGGGGAAGATAGACTAGACATGATCTCTTACTTTATTTGCAAAAGCTTGAATTGTCCTATTGGTAGCCTTTCCTGCTGTCACCAAATTGCCTGAGATATAGACTTTCAGTGGTTATATGTGTACAGTGAATTCGGGAGAGTTTCCAGAAACTCTCTATCCCCATTTCCCATTTAACTCCCTGGTTTCCAATGGTACACACCTTCTCAGTGCATTAGTGTACGGAATTGCACCAGATAATATATTTTCAAAGGCAGACTACCTATGAACCAGGTCACGGTTTGATTCTTGGTCAGGGCACATGGGTTTAAGGCTCAATCCCCAGTAGGGGGCACGCAGTTGGCAGCCAATCAATGATCCTCTCTCATCATTGACGTTCCTATCTCTCTCTCCCTCTCTTTTCCTCTCTGAAATCAATAAAAAAAAATTTTTTTAAAGTTACAATTATAGGATTATCAGGTCTTACATGGAAAGTTGGGCCCTGCCAACCCAGCATTGCTGGTGCCAATTCAAAGCCAACAGGAATCCCCAAACTGGGGTGCAGTGAGGAAGGAAACTTCATTCAGTGCCAACAGCTCAGCTGTGATACAACATGGCTGTGGACCAGCTCACTGTGACACAGCATGACTGTGAGGACAGTATGGCTGAAGGCTGGCCCTGGCAGCCTTGGGGCCGGGTGCTCTGCTCCCATCCACTTCAGCATACACTTCAGTGGCTCAGCTTAGCCAGGGAGACCAGTCTTCAGCCTCAGGTAGAAAGTGAAAGTGTGCCCTCCTAGTCAGAGGGGAGCTGGCTTACAAGGACAAGTGTCTAGACCCTGGTCTCTGATCGGTTCATTCTCATGCAAATAAAGATTTCCAAATCTCACTGATTGGTCCAAAGACACTGTTCTGGTTGGTCAGGATAGAGCCACTCTGATTGGCGGTCGCTGTGCAGATCTGATTGGATGGTGAAAAACGTGGTCTTATTGGTTGAAATAGGATTCCAGGAACTCCTTTATAAGGGCTGGCTCAGATGGCAGGAACAGTGCAGGCAGGCAGGTCAGCCCTGACTTCTCTATGAAGTGCAGTGTGTGTAAGAGGTTCCTGGGCAGAAATGGCTGCTAAGCTGTTAGTTTTTTGTTTGTTTGTTTGTTTATTTTAAATTTGAGCCCCATTGGACACCAGGAACCTTTCTAAGTAGGTAGATTTTCTTGGTTTGTTTTGTAATTTTCTCAGCGTTCACAGTCCTCAAGATCCAGAGATCCTGCCTATTTTGGCCCTTGCGAACTCAAGATAGCAGGAAGGAAATGCTATTTTATTACATGTCTTTGTTTGTATAATTCGTTTCCCCATTTTGCTATGTGCAGTCCATGTGTAAGACCCTCTAACATTCCTGGAAGGGGTGTGTTGGGATAAGAGCAGAAATAGAAGCATTCAGAACACCCTCCAGACCCTAAAGATTGGGGGTGGACATGTGACTAAAGGAACTTTGATCCTCTTTTCCTCCAGATCGCTATGAAAGCAGAGCAGCCACCAGTTGCAAACATGCTTTGTTATATGTTGCTTGGGTAGTTATCTGGAAATAAAATACACCAGAAATAACTTACTCATAATATCCATTACCATATTTCTTGAGGAAAGGATAGATACCTAAAAGAACGGTAAAACTCACTAATCTTAGAACTCAAACTGAATGCTGATCTCATAAGCATCAACATACATATCTTGTGTCTTCTTAATGGGAAAATATTACACAACTGTTTACAATCTGCTTTTTCACTTTATAGAGCATATATGTTTTTGTGTCACTTAGATATTCTTCTACCACATGATTTGCAGTGGTTGCACAGCAGCTCACTACATGACTATGCTATATTTCATTGAATTCCTGAGTAATATTTTCACTGTTATAAATAACAGGAAGTATCTTTATAACATCAAATCACATTGCCCCGATCAGAAGCTTGCTCAACACATTAAGAGCTGACATGTACACTTATAATAAAAATTTTAGAATTTTTCTTTTTGCAGCCTGTATTTGAAGATTTTCTTATTAATTTCATTATTCTTCAGATATGATTTTGTGCTGCTACTGCCTCATAGTTTTGGGATTATGATGCAGCAGTAGAATGGAAAAGTACCTCTTGTCTTGCAGCTTACAGTTCACTGTCACTTACTACCTTCATTTTGTCCACATGTAACTTTCCTATTAGTTTCCCCTTCTTCAAAGAGACACAGCTATTTCAAGACTAATCCAAGATATATCCTGTGGACCTTCTTTGAATACAAAGAAGCTTCAAGTGACATGTCTTTATGGTTTTATCTTTCCAGAATACACACGCACCTCTCTCTCTCAATAAATGCTTATAATTGCTTTTGAAATAGCTATTTCCTGAATTGAGGTCAGGGACTTGTATATGTTTTTACCCCTGTCTTCTTAATGTTTCACAAAGTGCCTGGCACATTATGGGCACCTACTAAATATTTGTTGAATTAATGGGTGAATGAATTCCCTCTGGCCTTCAACTGTTTGGATGAGGCCCACCTATGTGATGGAGAGCAATCTGCTTTATACTCAGAGTCCACTGATTCAAATGTTAATCTTATCCAAAACACACCCTCGGAAACATCCAGAATCTTTGACCAAATATGAGGACGCTGTGGTCCAGCCAAGTTGACACATAAATTGACCAATACAACATGTTTGACAAAATAGAGAAGTAAATAAATTAGATGAAATGATGGAGAATTTCAATAGAAAAACTAAAGTCCATAAAATGAATCAAGGGTCTTGAGGGTTATCTTTTCTTCATTAACACCACAAGAGTGCATGTTATTTCAGTTGGCCTTACAGGAGGTTTTGACCTAGCTCCCCAGCTTCCTGGGCAGCCCTAGGACATAGCAGATATTGCCCAGTGAGAAGGAGCCATGCATTGCAAGTGCCTGAAGGTTTCAGTTTGTCACTCAAATCTTCCACTCCTGCTAAAAACATTGTTGCTTCCCTTCATCCCCATGGAGTTCTTCAGAATGAACCTAACTATTTCTGACCCAACTTCCAATGGTGGGTGGTGAAAAGAGAGGAATTGAAGGATCTCTGAATGGTTCTTTCCTCTCTGGAATTGAGATTAGCTAGTCTTTACATTTGCAGCTCTCTAGGTATCTTTAAAGATATAATTTAATGCAATTTATATAGCTTTTAAAGTTGTATTAGGGAGAACATTAATCTGTTATGACTATTATATTATACCTAGAAAAAATAAGTTTTATGTATGTTATTCATCTAATTCAGTGATTCTTGGCTATGACTGCTCATAAAAACTGTATATATGAAACCCATAAAAAATGCAAAGTCTAGTTCACACACCAATTTTACCCAAATTAGAATCCCCAGGTAGCTGACCAATGACTATTTCTAACTTCTTTTGTCTATATACATACATTTCATGTATAAATCTATGTCATATTTTATTTACTCCCCTCTTCCTACATCCACATTCTGTGGGCTATTTTAGCAAAAAAAAAAAGGAAGGAGCCAAAAATGTATTTATTGATAGAGTTCACCCATCCTTTATGTTACTCAAAATTTTGATGCACAAATCAATGTTTTCCTATTTCCAACTTGGCTTGGTTTCTTGGTCCTTTCCTTTCCTTGTCCATTTATCTAACAAAGATTTATAGAATATTTTTACACATGTTCTTGACAATAGGTTTAAGGTAATTAAATAATAGCAAGGCACGTAAATTAGTCTAGTTAAGTAGATGGCTGTTTAAGAAGTGATCATAAGACTGCCGGGTGGTTCAGTGGTTGAATGTCGACTCCTGAACCAAGAGGTCACTGGTTCAATTCCTGGTCACAGCACATGCACAGGTTGTAGGCTCAATCCCCAATAAGAGGCATGCAGAAGGCAGCTGGTCAGTGATTCTCGCCTATCATTGATGTTTCTATCTCTCTCTCCCTCTCTTTCTCTCTGAAATCAATAAAAACATATTAAAAAAGAAGTGATCACAAAATAAAGTGTTAGCAACTATTAGTTGTGTGTATAAAATAGAATAGAGCATGCTAGAGAGCATGATGAGTCTAACTATAGGTGAGGATGGGAAAGGAAGAGAACGTTTTGCAACGAATGAAATCCTTTAGACTTATTTTAAAATTCTCTTTTCCAGGTTTACAATTTCTATCCTTGTTTCATCTGTTGATGGTTGGGCCCTAAATCCTGTTCTTCTAATTCCTAGTAAGGCTAAATACACTTAGTGGAGCTCCAACCATCATGAAATGTATATTCTCAGGGTGATGCTTTCTCAGTAAAAATGTCTCTCTCCACCTCCTGTTCTAACGTATGTTACCCTAGAAAAACTTCCGCACTTGTCCTGTTTATGGTCTTTATTTTAACATGTATTGGTGATAATTAAATTAAATTATTTTAGTTTACCTCTTTACACTAACATTTTAAGTTCATTTTGTGTATTACAAATATGCCTTGCATTGATTAGTACACACTTCTGTCACCATAAGTATTATCTCCTGATATTTATTGGACAGTTCCTTCATAACACTTATTTTTGTTTGATTGTACTTACTGTCTTCTAAAATATAGTTTTATGTGCCTAATTGCCACCCTCTTGTCCCTGAAATTTAAATTCAAAGTGTTCTTGGTAAAATTGAGCTTGGTAAAATTCATTATTCTCTTTCTAGGAATTGTGAGTTTTGGGGGATCACCTCTGCGACAGCAACAGCAAGCCTTATTTCCTTAGTATCATATACCTAGCCAGTTGTCGGTTTCACAAATCCTATTTTCTTTTCTAAAGGCAAAAAGGAAGAGATGAAAATGCTTCCCCAGGACCACAGGGTCAAAAGAGATGCAAAGCAAATTTCTTCGGAGTTCTACTAGTATATATATTTTTTCCTACTAGTATCTTAATAAAATTTTATATACTGGCCACTATTAGCTCACTGAATTTGTTTTAAATAAACATTCTCTTTTCATAATAAGCCTTCTTCAAAAAGCAAAGCAATATCCCAGTCCCATCTCTCCACCCAAGTCATTTGAAACTCCCATTGTATGATGACATGAAATTTTTTCTTTAAGATTGAATGTGAAAACCTCAACCATCACATCAAGCCACAGATCAATCACAGGCACCGCACAGAGAAAATTACCATTTGGCAGCATCCATCATCTATGCAAGTGCTCCCCACCTCTTACCCCACCTGAGTCAGCATCCCTGTTGCTGCTAACTCTTCACTGAGTCTGAAAGTCAATTAAAGGACCCTTTTCCATTTTGTGGGGGGGAGGACGGGATCACAAAAATATTTTATAAGGGGAAACTGTTTCTTTCCAATCTTGGCATCTGTTAATGCCAATTTCATACTCACCTGTGGTTTTAATGAGATCGATAAAGAACTGAATCTCCCCTTGTTTATTTATTCACTCTCTGCCTCTCTTTCCCTTGCCCCTACTGATTTTGAAAAAGAGAGATATATTTGTAGAGAGAGGAGATTTTTATCTGTAGCCTAGGATGAAGGAAAATGCAGGCTGCATATCTGTGTTACATCTGGCTCATAGAAATACTATCATATAATCCTGCAATAGACTGACAACTCATTCAAGGCTCTTGAACTTGATTTGTGATTTCCAGTTTTCTTCATCTCCTATGACTAGTAAGTAGTCTTGCTCCCTGAACTCCTAGGTATCAGGTGTCGCTTTCTGCTATAAACAAGAAGTCTTATCTGTAGTTGGAGGTGAAGGCATGTATCTTTTGTTTGAAAGTTCATCCATGAGAACTGAATGAGTAATGAATAGCTTGCATAGTTACTAACCAGATGTGAAGGAAGAAGCATGTGAACACCTAAGAAGCGCAATCGTGGCGTGCTAGAGAAAGGCCAGCTAACTATGGCCTGCGGGATACATCCAGTCACTTCGTCCTTTTGTAGCACACCCTGAGTTAACAGTGATTTTTATATTTTTAAAAAGTATGTTTTTGTTGATTGTAGAAAGAAGGAGAGGGAGAGAGAGATAAACATCCATGTGAGAGAGAAACATTGATTTGGTTGCTTCCCATACTCCACCTTGACTAAGTTTTGAACCTGCAGTTTGGGTATGTGGCCTGACCGGGAATTGAACCAGCAACCTTTCAGTGCATGGGATGGTGCCCAACCAACTGAGCCAGGGGCCAGGGTGGTTTTTACATTTTTAAATTTAAATCATTTAAATGAAATGAAAAAAGGATTAATATTTTATAAAACACAAAAATCATATGAAATTTGATTTTATTTCAGTGCCTGTAACTAAAGTTTTATTGGTATACATTTGTTCATTTATACATTGTCTATGGATACTATAAAATGACAGGATAGAATATTCCCAACAGAGACCACATGGCCCCTAACCCCTGAAAATTTACTATATGGCCTTTTGTGTAAACTGTTTACCAAAATCTGTTCTCGATTGTCCTTGAGCTATGAGAAACGGCTGGTCTATGATCATGTTAAGTCACAATGCCATGCAAATTGAAATAAATACCATCCCATGGGATTTCTCAGGATGCTTAGAACCTCCTGTGTGCTGAGTGCTATTCTTCTCACTTGACAGCTATACCAAACCAACTCATTCTCCTTCAGATCCACCTGCCCTACCACCCTCACAGCTGACCTGTTTCCTACTTTTCATAAAAGAAAAGTGTGTGAACAAACTCAGGCTGCTTCTTTCTCTCATTATTTTATTTGCATGTAGTACCCATCTTATCTCTAAGCATTTAAGACATATCTCTCTACCTTCATTTATTTTTTTCTCCTCTAGAAATTTATTCCATCAAAAATCCTTTTCCTCATCTACATAGCTCCCTCAACTATTTACTATGTCATACATAAGACTTTTAAAAACTATCTCAAATCCCATGACCTCTTTTAACCATCATTCTTTCTCTCGGTTTCCTTACAACTTACGAGAGAGTACTCTTTATTCACTTTTCTTTTTTAAAAAAGTATGTTTTTACTGATTTCACAGAGTAAAGGAGGGAGAGGGGGAGAGACATAGAAACATTGATGAGAGAGAAACATTGATTGGCTTCCTCCTGCATATACCCTACTGGAGGTCAAGCCTGCAACCCAGAATGTGCCCTGACCTGGAATCAAACCAGTGACATTTTGGTGTTTGGGACAATGCTCCACCAACAGCCACACTGGCCAGGCGATTCACTTTTCTTAATCACCCCTCTCACTTCTCAACCCACAGAAATCTTAGGCATAAATAAGCATAAAATACTTTGGGGAAATTAATCCAAGGTGAGTCTAAAAGACCTTTAAATTCCCTTCTAAGGTCTATGAACTTGATCCTATGAGTGAAGGCAGCCATTGAAATAGCTCAGCCTTTCTTTGTCATCTATTATTTTTTTCCTAAGGCATTACATGTTTGTGTCCCTTTACATTCTCACATACGTCATAAGAAGTCCCTGACATAGGAATTATAATATAGGATTCCGCACATACTCAGCGGATTAACGGGTCAAGATGATGAGCCTTGTATTCTTCTAGAAAGACTTGAAAAATCCTTCTTGGTCATCAAAAGGAAAGACATAAACTGATAAATGTTTTCTAAAAATGACTCACAAAAGAACGAGGAGTGAATTTACTTTGATGAGCCTGGAAGCAGAGAGGTAGGTTAGAAAGTTATTAATACAGTCCAGGGGGCGGGCAGTAATGGTAGGTTGAGCCAAAGGCTTCTGCTTATAGCAGAAGGTTTCACGAAGGTCACAAAAATCAGGTAAGATATGAAACTGAGCCCTTTGGGGAAAGATGCTTTTCAATTCTCCATAAAGGCTTCCCAATGATTAAGAGTAACCTTTTCACTTCTAAAGCTGTCACATTCCATTTAGTTCAGAACATTTACAAGTAACTGTGTACTATGGGAGGCAGTGATTTTAGGACCTATCTCACCACATCAGGGAGGATTCTTGCTTCTTGTGGGGAGCTGTTGCCACACAGATGCTCTATTCCGTTGACATTGGAAGTCCAAAACCCTAATTTTCTCAAAGTGCTTCATAACAAATTTCCATTACAGTGAACTCCATTAGGGAAGGCGATGAATCCAAATTATCACTCTCCAGTGCCTGGTACATATCACTCCAGTGCTTAATATCACTTTGTATACAGTAAACATTCAAAAATATTTTGATTGAAAGAAGAATGCATGCAGGAACCTGTGAACTTGGAAATGACTGCTGTCATCCATTCCACATTCATTAATTATCCATTAGACATGTTGCTTTATACTGAGAACTATGCTAGAGTTCTGGGATTTTGATATGATAACAACCTTGATTAATAAGTTTAAGGTCTAGTTTTTGGAGATAAACTACCAACGAGATAATGTACAGAGAATATGTTCTTCAAAAGGGTGATGTTGATGTGCCTAACATCTTCAGAGAAGGAAGTGAGATGCTGAATGAGAATGAGGCGATGTTTTAGCTGAGGCTGAGGGCAAATACTCATTAGAAAAGAGAAGGTGCAGCAGAGGTGGAAGAGAAGGTGGGGAGTTAGCAAACTGAAGAAGTTCATTGCTGCTGGAAGGAAGAGTTTAAAAGATCAATTGTAAAAGATGAAGTTAAAGACAAAGCAGGTGATAAAGAGTTTCTGCATTGAGGAGTTTGGACTTGATATTGAGGATTGAAAGTGGTGAACCTTTAAAGAGGTTCCCTCCAAGTAAGATGAGATTCTGATAAGAGTAAGATTGAAAATAAGACTACAGAAGAGAAGGAGAGCTCCTATTGTAAGCGGTGGCACTGTGGTACTAATGAGGTGGGCTTCTGATGGTAATAGTTGGATTCCTGGTGTATATTGTACAATGAAGTGATCATGGTTTGTGGTTAGCATCTATAATCATACTGATAACTTTGGAGAATTGAGCTTTTGCAGGTCACCTGTTAAATCAATCAAGTCTCTTCATATTCTTTTTATGGGGAAATATGTTTAGAGTAGTAATTGCCACCTTAAAAATGGATTTCAGAAATGCTACCTAATTGTAATTCAGACATGGTTTCTAGGTATGTTATAGGTTTAAAAAACTTAAAAAATATATACAGGCGAACAAGATCTTTGAACTCTATAAAGTGAGAACCAAAATGCCCTTAAGACATCATGAAAATGTAAAACTATCTAAGGAGTAACTTGAACCAAATTCACAGAAATTAAAGTTAAAAGCAATCAAATTATAAAAAAGAGAAACAATATGACTCAACAAAGAAATCTATATATTTTTATATTTGTAAAAGTTTTATTTTAAATTAACCTGAGAATTTACATCTTACATAGAACACCTTAGTATTTTTAGAGGGGCAAACCTCAAATTGTAGGACTTCTGTGAAAGTCTAATCTCTCCTGATTTCAACCTATATTTTGGTAGTGCATGCTATATGCAGATCACCATATTAAGTGCTAGGGAAACAAAGAAAAGTACTAATGAAAATAGACTACTACCCACTAGGAAAGTTTAACTTAGTGAGAGAGATATACACAAGAAGATAACTAATAACAGAGTCTTTGTAATAATAGAGTAGGAAATGAATTAGTGATAAGATAGTCAAGATCATTGTGGTTCTGAGGAGTGAGCAATTAAATTTATCTGGAAGTGTAATATTAGTTGAGTTCTCAATCTTGGATCCACTTTTAATAAGTAGAGAAAAGAGAGACCATCTGGTTTTCTACTTACCATGCTATTGAAACCATACTGTAAAACATTTCTGATAACCTCCTAATTGCTATCTCTAATAGTCTTCCCTTAACTTTCCATTTATATCCTCTGCAGAATTTGACTTTAAAACATCCTCCTTTCTTGGTTTCTGTAATGTAAATTTTTTGAGTGCCAACCAAATGCTATTTCGGGGCGGGGGGGCGGGGGGGACTCTACTTTCTTCCAGCTGTAGTGTGGATCAGAAACATTTTGTACAACATTTTATATTAGGCCCATTCCTGCCTCATTTTATATTATGCCTATTCTCACTTCCTGTTGTTCAGGTTCATTTCCCAGGCACAAGTAAGTAGTAGAATTAAGGAAACTGATAGGCAATTTGCAAAGACTCATATAAGGATTGCTCAGTTACACTGCCAGAGAGGATGGGCTAGACTAGCAGTGGTCTCCATTCTAGGCTGCTCAGTGAAATGGCCTAAATCTGAATATGCTTCTCCCCAGTCAATTCCCTTCACTCCTTAAGATTCTGAGTCCCTAGGATTGGGTTAAAGGGGCTACTGGTTAAGGCTGCGGGACAGATAGCAATGATAAATCTTAGGCTAAGTTTTGGGGCCACTTCAGCAGTATTTTATGCTGCGTGTAAATGCCTCTAAGTTGAGGAAGTGAACTAAGATACAGAAGACATGGCAAAAATCTCTGCATATAGAACACGATCACAAGCAACTAATTGTCCTATGTTTATGTTCCTTCAGTCCTATGAGCAGGTCGATGCTCTTCTCCATCTACCCGTTGGTGGAGTGTAATTCTCTTAAAAACCCACAGGTCATTGTTATGCTTGGGAAATTGTGCTGCTGTCTCTGCATTCGAACCCTTCGTGGGCATTGACCTTTCATTCTCATTAATTTCCTGGAGGGATGCTGGCACCCAAGGCAGTCGAGTGGTGGGGGTTCATTAACATGTGGGGCTCTAATTAGACAGCAAAGGATTTGCTTCTGTCCTCACTTCGATGTCTAACAAAGCTGCAGATATAAGAAATGTAAGACATGTAAGGAAAAAAGCATGACACCATAAGTAAAGCAAAGAGGCGTTGGCATGTCCAGGGCAGGTCTTCAAACCAAAACAACTACCCCCTTTTCCTCCCTCTCCCTCTCCTGGGGCCTAATCAGGCTCTTGCAGAAAACTGCATGTGGACGAGATGACATCGTGTGGGAGAGAATCCGAGGGAGGTCTGGATCAGGCCTGCAAATAATTATTGATTAGGTTATATTGTCAAGTCCCTCCTGAGTCTGTGATTCTATAAACAGCAAGTCTACAGGAAGCTGAAAGGAACTAATGCTCCTTGGCGTTCAAAAGGGAAGAAAGAAAAATGTAATCATAATCTTTATAAAACAAAAAAAAATAATCTTCATGTCTAGGCAGGATTTTAATAGCAAGGATAATGAGTACAGTCTCCATTTCCCAAACAAGAGAGGGAATGAGTTTAGATGGTATCTGGGAGTCGTTGGGTTGACTAATTAATATTTTGGGGGTCTTTATGAGGGTCTTTTTGGGGGTCGTTATGGAGTGATCTGTGCACAGATTGGGCAGGTAGTTAGTGACCAGCTCTCTACCTAAAACTGTGTCATGTAGAATCCCCTCTCACGGACAGTGAAGTGAGCGCTTGAGTTTCCAGGAAGCACTCTGAAGGCTCTTAAATGAATTTCCGGCTATGGTGCATTACTTCCCGCCCTTGGAGATCTTCGTAAACAAGAAGAAACTCCGCCCAACTGAGGTCAAGGAGCTGCCTTGACTTGAGATGGAAAATTAACTCCATTGAGTCAGCCGGTACTGTGGATGGCAGATGACCCTCTCCCACCCTCCACCATCAGGTGGTAGGCAGCTGAGGTATCCAGGGCAGACACTGTGAGGATACAGCCACCCAGTTCCACATTCTGCGTGCCCTTTGCTGTTTCCTTCTGATCCGTGTCTAGACCTGCTGGTGTTTGGACCTCGCCATCACCAGAGCCCTTCCTTTCTTTCCACCCTGGGAGCGGGAATTCTGAATACCTAAGGAAAGGGTTTCCCAGGCAAAACTTGACTTGAGGGTGGACCTGCAGTTATATGTCCGCATTTTCTTGACTTGGCTTCGCAGAGGTCCGACAGCCTACACAAAGAGGTGGCCTTTGGAAACCCATCTGAGAAAATGGACAGAGAAGCCTTCATGCCTGTCCCACAGGGGGAAAGCTCAGCATTCTAAGACCTGGCTTGTTGGCCAACCCCATTCAGAGTCAGTGTGTATTAGGTTGGGGTGAATAAGCACCAATCAGAGACCAGTCTCAGACAGTTTAACTATAAATTGTGACTACATTCTCAGAGATGGCATTTTTTAACTAAAGTTTTTATTTTTTAAGGTGGCATGTTAAATAAATGGACTGCCAGTGTATGGCGCGTATTGGATAATCCAGTCTCTTATTAACTCTGGGGAACATTTAGAAACATAATATTTAAAGTGCTGTTAAGATTTACAGTCTAATAGCAAGAAGCATAAACAATAAGCTCTACAAGCCCACGTTAATTTAAATAAAACGGTCCTGCCTGGCACATTGTGGTTTCGCCACGTGTTCATGATTACAGGTAGCTGCTCTGTCCACCGGAGGGTCCCAAGTCAGTCAGGCCCAGATCATGGAGTTGGGTGGGGAGAATAGGGGACATCAGTCCCCTTAAAATCCTGCTTCCTTCCTCTCCCCACTTTATCTGACTATTGTATTGCCTGTTAACATCATAATCACAGCAGACAAGATAAATTAGTCTTTAATCGTTATTTTTGCTGATTCTTAGGTTCAATGAATGGTTTAATAAGGAGGATGGTTAGTATTATAATTATTTTTTAAAAATACATTTGCATTGATTTCAGAGAGGAAGGGAGAGGGAGAGAGAGAGAGAAATATCAATGATGAGAGAGCATCATTGATTAGCTGCCTCCTGCACGACTCACACTGGAGATCCAGCATCATGGGCGTGTGCCCTGACCAGGAATCGAATCAAGACCTCCTGGTTCATAGCTCAACGCTCAACCAATGAGCCACGCCAGCTGGGCTAGATGGTTAGTATTATTGATTAAAATTATTTTGGCATTAATTCTTTGCTGATTTTGTGTTTCTTTTTAAATCCCAAGAGTGAGTGGCACTTCCTCCATAAGCTCTCTAGACGATTTCTTTCAGTGTAGCCTCCAGAGGCAATCCGTTTGGGGGGAGGGTGGCAAAACATGGACAATGCAAAAATTGCCTGAGAGGCCTTTAGAATAACAAGGTATCGCCATCTGTGTTATATTCAGAACCCACCGTTTGGGTTTCGGGCAGCTAAGGACAGTGGTTTGTCCAGAGGCCCTGGTTATCACTAAGAGACCTTCTCAGAGGCGGGGGAAAGCGTGTGAACAGGATAACCAATGCCGCTACTGTGCGTTAGGGGCTCCTTTTGAGCTCTGGGTTTCTGTGTACTTTTCCAGGTGAAAGTCTGTGCATTCCCATATTGTTTCAGATCTGTTGCAATAATTAGTCAGTGCAAGTACCTTTCAGGAGAAAATAAGGCAAGGAAAGTAAACAATCACATCTGCTCAGAGCCCTGCGTGGTCCTCACTAGCTAGGGAAGTGGATACATGATGGCTTGGGTTATACCCCAGGCAAAGATATGATCAAAAACGTATCATATTTCTTTGGAAAAACATGGGATGACTTTCAGGATCCTTCCTCCAGCCTTTACCGAATGTACCTTGACCCCATCACTGCTCTTGGTCATCTCCATTGTTCTTCTTTCTTTCTTTTTTTTTTTTTTAAGAGATGTCAATCTTCTCAAATTACGCTGACCTGCTGTGCTGTCTTATAGTTCTGCTCATTTGCTCATTCTGTTCCCCCTGCCAGGAATTTCTTTCCTGTTGTTTTGCCTGCTGAACTCCTACTCATATTTCACATCAAGATAGAACAGGTAGCGGTTTCTTACCCACACTCTCGTGGTGCCATTATAGTGCCTCAGCCTGTGACAGTCCTGGCATTTATCACATTTTCTTGTAATCATCTCTGTAGAAGTCTGTCTACCCTGAGAGACACACATCTCTCCTCAGGTGCAGAACTATATTTGGTTCCTTCCCAGCACCTAATATAAAGTCGAATCAAGTGAAATTGCTGATATTTGACAATTTGATAAACCTACAGCTATACGATACAGCAATTAATATGGTTCAAGCTGATACATTGCTGGCATAAAAATCATTAAAATATCTGAAATGAATGGAAAAATCCACATATATTCATGTGATATGGAACTTTTAAATTTTAATTGCTTCATCAAGTTTAAGAGTCAGAGTTTTTGCTGGTTTCACAAATGCTTCAGAAAGCATGCCCTATTTCTCTATTTTCTGTGTTTGTATAACACTAGTATTAATTCCTTTGTGGGTTCATGGTAGAATGTACCAGTGAAAGTAAGCCGGGAGTTTTCTTTGTAGAAAGTTAATATTTTTTAATTTATGAATTATATCCCTTTAATTGGAATAGGGTTTTCAGATTTTCTATTAAATATTTTGTTTTCAAGGAATTTGTTGATTTCATCTAACATCAAACTTATGAACATAAAGTTCATGCTTTCTCTATTATCCTATTAACCTATTATCTGAGGGGTCTACAGTGATATCCCACTTTGTTCCTGATGCTGCTAATTTCTTCTGTCCTTTTTTCTTCATGATTATCCCTGCTAGAAACGTTTGTGAATTTTATTAATATTTTCAAACAACCGCTATTTAGGTTGTCCATATTGTTTGTGTCACAGTGCACTGATTTTTGAGCTTACACATATTATTTCTTATCTTTTTATACTTAGGTTTACTCTTGTTCTTATTCTACTTTCTTAAGGGGGAAACATAGATTATTGACTTTATCATATCTAATCTAATAAAAGAGTAATATGCAAATTAACCATCACTCCTAAGTCACCTAAGCCACACCCACAAGCCAAGCCACACCTGCCAAACCAATCAGAGCAACTGTATGCAAATTAACCCAGCCAAGATGGTGGCCGGCAGCCACGGAGCTGAAACAAGCAGGAGGCTTGCCCTGAAAATGCAGGAAGCTAAGGTTCCTGTCTGCCTAGGCTGGCTGTGGCAACAAAGTTGCCACAACAAAGTTTCAATTATAGAAGATAAGTAAACCCCAGAGACCTGCTTCCAGCCTTGGGCTCAAGGAAGCGCTGGGAGCCTAGGTTGTCAGGGGCAACCCGACCTGGGCTCCAGTTAAAGCAACAAAGTTTCAACTTTAGAAATTAAATAAATTCCAGATACCAGTTTCCAGCCAGCCTCACTGCAAACAGCCATCAGCCCCTCACCCAGGCTGGCCAGAAACCACAGTAGGGACCCAAACCCTGAAGGGTGATGGCTAGCCTGAAAATGGCCCTCAGCCTATCATCCAGGCTGGCCACACCCCCATGGGGTAAGGGTCCCCACTGGGGGGCTTGGCAAGCCTGCAAACAGCCATCAGCCCCTCACCCAGGCTGGCCAGGCACGCCAGCAGGTGGACATCCCAATAGGGGTCCCAGACTGCGAGAGGGCACAGGCCCGGCTAAGGACCCCCCCCCCCCCCCGCCCAAGTACACAAATTTTTGTGCACCAGGCCCATAGTCTTTTAATAAAAGTGTTTCAAAACTAACAACTTTTTATGAGCATGTTTAGCTGCAACTCTCAAATTTTGACGTGTTATATTTAACTATTATCCAGTTGAAAATATTTTGTATTGTCCATATGATTTTTATTCGACCCATGGGTTATTTAGAAATATTTATGTTTTTAAATTTAATACCCAAATCAGGCTTTAAAATTTACTCAGGCTTATTGCATGCGTGGGATATGTTTGATCTTGGTAAACGTTCCATATACATTTGAAAAGAATGTGTATGTGTATTCTGTCTTTATTGGGTGTAACCTTTGCAAATGTCAGTCAGATCAAGTTGCTTGATAAGGTTTAGAAATTCTCCCCCCCCCCTTTTTTTGGCCTCCTTTTTTTCTAGCAATTACTGAGTAAGGAAATTAAAATATCCAGCTTTAGTTGTAAATTTGTCTATTTCTCCCTTCAATTATGTCAGTTTTTGCTTCATGGATTTTGATGCTCTTGGGTGAACATATAATTTACAATTGGTATGACCTTCAGGCAAACGTCTCTTTTTATCATGTAACATGTCTCATTACCTCTTGTAATAAACTTTTTCCTGATGCCTATTTGTCTGAACTTAATACAGCTATGGCAGCTTTCTCAGGCTTAGACTTTTTCCTTGGTATAGCTTCTTCATCTTTTTACTTTCAACTTGTCTAGATTTAATATTTTAAATGAGTCTTTTGCTGATAGCTTATAGTTAAGTTTTACTTTTTATTATTCTGATAATCTTTGCCTTTTAATTGGGATTTTTCTTCTTTTTAAAATCTTGATTGTTGAAAATATTATGGGTTCCTCAGTTCTTCCCCCACTTTATTGTTTGTCCATGGGCTATGCATATATGCATGTAAGTAATTTTCTTAATCTCTACCCTTCCCCTATCCTTTCCTTCTAAAATCGTCATTCTGTTGCATATTTCAATGTCTCTGGATCTTTTCTGCTCATCATTTTATTTTTGTTCATTAGATTCCACATATAAATGAGATCATGTGATGCTTGTCTTTCTTTGACTGCCTTGTTTTACTTAGCATAATACTCTCCAGTTCCTTCCCTGCTATCTCAAAATATAAGAGATCCTGTTGTTTGTTTGTTTGTTTGTTTATTAAAAACTGCATAGAATTCCATTGTGTAAATGTACTACAATTTTTAAAACCGTTCATCTACCGATGGGCACTTGGGCTTTTTCTAGATCTTAGCTATTATAAATTGTGCTTCTATGAACATAGGGGTGAACATAGGGATGGGGTGTTTCAGGCTTCTTAGAATATATTCCTACAAGTGGGATCATTGGGTCAAGGGCAGTTCCATTTTTAAATTTTTGAAGAAACGCCACACTATTTTCCATTGTGGCTGCACCTGTCTGACTTCCTACCAGTAGTGCACTGGGGTTCTTTTTTCTCCAAATCCTCATCAGCACTTGTTTGTTGATTAACGGATGATAGCCATTCTGGCAGGTGCCAGGTAGTACCTTGTTTTCATCTTAATTTGTATCTCTCTGATAATTAGTGACATTGAGCATTTTTATATGATTTTGGCCATTGGTATATCCTCTTTTGAAAAGTGTCTATTTAGGTCCTCTGCTCATTTTTTAAATTGAGTTGTTTGTCTTCCTTTATGTTAGGTAGTATGAGTGCTTTATATGTTTTGGAATTTAACTCCTTATCAGATGCACCATTGGCAAATATGTTCCCCCACACAGTGGGTTCCCTTTTCAATTTGATGCTGGTTTCTTTTGCTGTACAGAAGCTTTTGAGTTTGATGTAGTCCCACTTGTTCATCTTTTCCTTTGTTTCTCTTGCCCTCGGCGATGTATATGGAAAAATTCTGCTAAGTTGAAATATCTGATATTTTGGTGCCTAAGTTTTGTTCTAGGATTTTTATGGTTTCACAAATTACGTTTAAGCCTTCTATTCATTTTGAGATTATTCTTGGGTATAGTATAAGTTGAGGGTCTAGTTTCAGTTTTATTTTGTTTTTTTTGCATGTATCTGTCCAATTTTCCCAGCTCCATTTATTGAAGAGTCTGTTTTTACTGCATTGTATGCTCTTGCCTCTTTGTCAAATATTAATTGAGCTTAATGGCTTGTGTTGATTCTGGGTTCTCTGTTCTGTTCCATTGGGCCTGTTCTTGCACCAATACCAGGTTGTTTTGATTACAGTGGCTTTGTAGTATAACTTGGTATCTACTTGTGATCCCTCCAACTTTGTTTTTCTTTCTCAGGATTACTGCAGCTATTTGGAGTTTTTTGGTTCCATATTAATTTTTGGAGTATTTGTTCAAGATCTGTGAAACATGCCATTGGTATTTGAATAGGGATTGCATTGAATCTACAGATTGCCTTGGGTAGTATGGCCATTTTAATGATGTTGATTCTACCAATCCATGAACATGGTATGTTCTTCCACTTGTTTACATCTTCCTCTATCTCTTTTTCCATGTCCTGAAGTTTTCTGAGTATAAGTCTCTTATCTCCTTGGTTAAATTTATTCTAAATTTAGAGAAAAGCTCCCTATTTCACACTTGCTTGGGAAAATTTCACTATTCATGGAATTCTGGGCTGACTTTTTCCTTTTAGCAATTTAGAGAGGTTGTCCTGTTATCTTCCACTAAAGGCCCAGTTCACAAAATTGGTGCATGGGTGCAGTCCGTAGACCTGGCCAGCTATCAAAGTGAGAGCCTCTGGCGTGGAAGGGCAGGTCCCAGCTGAGCTCTGGGCTCTGGGCAGCACCAGAGCCCCTGGGCCTCCACAGGCCCCCCTCCACCTGAGTCACGCGCCAGAGTCCCCATGTAGAGATGCAGTGAGCACGGCCAGACACCGTGGGCCAGGATGCAGCATGGACCTCTGGGCCACCCAGTGGCGCTGCGTGGAAGCCAGGTGGGTAGAGTGCTCTATCCCGACTGGCTTCACAGACCCGCTCCTGTGAGCCCAACTGGCCCCTGCAGTCCCTGTGGCTATGGCTCAGCTCACCTGGAAGAGGCCACATGGGTGTAGGGTGGGTTTATTGCAAGCACCTGGCACCTGAGCGTGGAGGGTTGGGGGGCGGGACTTCCTCAGCACATGCAAACCCTGGCATTCCAGGAAGGGTAGCAGGGGAAGTGAGAGTGAGCTCGGGGACACCCAGCATTCTCACCACATCTCTGTCCCTGTCACCTCTGCCCCCAGGTAGCCAGTAAGAGGTTGCAGCCTGTCGATGTTGCCTGCTATGTTCTGCTCCAACTCCTGGTGGTCAGTGCAAGTCATAGCAAATGGTCAAACTCCCAGTCTTCCAGTCAAACTCCAAGTCAAAGGACCACCCAAGGGGACAGTTTGCATATTAGGCTTTTATTATATAGGATACTCTATTGTTTTAAAGAGAAGTCAAAGAATTGTTATGATTCTTACTTGTATTCATTGTGCTCTTTTTCTTTTGTGTTCAGCAGTTGGCCTTTGATGTGCCTAGATTTGTTTCTTTGCAGTTATCCTTTTTGATGATTGCTAAAGTTATTGAATTTATATATTGGTGGCATTTTAAAAATAAAATTTGGGACATTCACTGTCATTTTATCTTTAAATATTTATCTTCCCATAATACATCCTTTTTTTTAAATTTGGCACACTAATTATACATAAATTAGCCAATTTGATAGTGTTCTGTGTATACCAGAGACTCTGTTTACCTTTATTAAGACTTTTTTCTTTTTGTTATACTACTTGGGTAACTTCTGCTTATTAGGCAAATCTTTTATTCATTAGGTAAATATTTTATTGATAAATATATTTACTTGTTAGTGCACTGATTTTTTAATGTCATCTTGAATCTGCTAATGAGTTCATCTAGTGAAAGTTTTATTTCAGTGCTACACTTTTGCATTCTAGAATTTCCATTTAATAATTTAAAAAATAGTTTTCATTTACTTGTTGAGATTCTCCATCTGCTTGCTCATTTATCATATTTTCTGTAATTTTGCGAAGACATTTTTGTTGATTTGTTAATATATTTACAATAAGTGCTGTAAGTTTGTCTGTTAAACTCAGTTTCCGGGGTATCTTGGATTTAGTTTCTAATTGGTTGCTCTTATGTTAAGTATAAATCACATATTTATCTTTCTTTTTATGATTATTGATTTAATATTGGAATTATGGGTAAAAAAAATTGTAGGCTCTCTAGAATCTGTTACCTTACGCTAAAGACTATTGATTTTTGTTTTAGCAGGCAGTTCACTTACTGGCTCATTGCATTGATCTAATTTACCAAAATTTGTCATCCAAACTCTGTATCCCCTTTGGATCTTGTTAGAGCTTCCTTTTAGGTTTTACTGAAAGGATCTACTGTAAGTTCTGCCCTAAATGTGGTTCCTACTCCTAAGGACCACCCTTTTGGTGCCTCAGCCAGAGCCCAGTGGGTAAGAAGTAGAGCTAATCATTCTGGCAGGGTTCAAAGTCCCCAAATCTCTGGGCACTGCTTCTCCCCCTTTCCCCCTGCAGTGCCTATGGTATCTATATTCTGTACTTAATTTCATTAGCAGCTGCCATCTGACTGTTTGGCCCAGTGGGGGACCCCCTCAGTCACAGACTTGTCGGGGACTCCCAGAGAGACTTCTGAGGCTTTCTTTTGTATAGGTTCCTCTTCTCCAATTTCCACCTGTGGACCCCAGCATCTCCAGCTGCCCTGAACTGTGATCTCTGCTGCCTCATCTCAGCAGGAACCCAGTGCTCCACTGTGAGATTAACTTTCTACAATGTGGTTGGGAAATTGTTCCGAGATAGAAACCTGGGCAACTATGAGACTTACCTTCTCTCAACAATTGTAGTCTGTTGTTCATTGTCTGAAAGCAGCTGTGCCATGTATTTGATAGTTGTTCATTGCCAGAGGGCTAGTCTAATATAGTTACCCATTATGGCTGGAAGTAGATATGAAGTATGTAATCTGTATCATTATCAGGAAGGGTAATGTCTCTTCTTAGTAATAGTACTACATAATAAGAGTTAATAGCTACATGGCTTACATTGATTTGAATACCTTACTTATTAAAAAAACTAGAGGTCCGATGCACAAAATTTGTGCAAGGGGCTGGGTCCTTGTAGCCCCAGCTGCTGCGGCCCTGGCTGCTTCATGGCCCCACTGCCCCACCCCCAGCCCACTGGTCATTCCAGAAGGTTGTTCTGCTATCCAGTTTAATTAGCATATTAGCTCTTTATTATATAGGATTCCATCTTCACAGCCCTCTGACTTAGATACTCTTATTGTCCCTATTTTTCAGTGAAGAAATTGAAGCACAGAGAGGTTAAGTAACTTGTCTACATGGATAAATTCACCAAGTCATTGAGTCATTCACTGCTTTTAGCCCCTGAACATTGAACTGTGTTACCTTCTGGTAAAAAAAGGGCTCACAACTAAATATGGCGATATGATCAGAATAGGAAGCACATTTAAATCCATTAGTAAATAACTGAGTATTATAAGTTGAATCATAGCAAGTTGGGCTTCAAGGGTTTTGGCTTCCTGCTACCAATCCCACTATGGTTACCCCATCCCAACAATTGTTGTTCTGTTTTCACCATTAAGTACGGCACAAAGGCAGAAAAGGTGCTTGGAATAATAGTGAGATTCATTCTCATTCTCTTCCATACTCCCACCCATCGCTCTCCTTCTCTTTGTTTGGATATGAACTCATAAATATGCCACAAAAAGAAGCTAGGTTAAGATGCAAAGCTTTTGTTGGCATAATCTATCTTAGATTGGTCATTTGATCTATCTGTGACAAGTACGAAAACGCATGTGCATTGATTTTTTTTTTTTTTTTAGAAAAGCATCATTCTAAGTGTAATTTAATAGTAGTATTGAGCATAGCTTTCTCTGGTGGGGAGAAGGTGGGGAGAACAGATGAAGAAAGAGAGCTGCTAATGGTGTTTTCCTAATGCAGTTGCTCAGGTCAGTGGGAAGCTGCCACAGCTTGATGCACTTGCTGGGTGAGTGTGTCATCATGTAGAGAATGAAGCCATTCTAAGACATGGGAGCAACAGCAGCTCATTAGAGTAGGAGCTTATTAAAGACCTGCTATCAAGCAGTTATGATCATTTGAAGAAAGAAGTTATGGTTCTTATTTTTCCACCTTCAATGCTAAGTCAAATCTAAGTGCTAGGAAGAAAAAGCATGTCACTATCAAAAGAGAGTGGGAGATAGACAATGAATTGCTTCAAAGACCACTCTCTTCTTTTCTGCCTTCAACCTGTGGAAATTGATCTTCATTTCTAGAGGGAAGTGAGGAATTTATGCTGTAATATGTTTCTGGAACAAGAAGAAAATTTAATATTTAAAATGTTTTTTGCCCTGATAGACTCAGGATAGGAAAGTAGTCCCTTCATTGAAATCACACCTTGTGATGTTGAGAATAACCCAATTCTGGGGCATATTCTAAATTCATATTTATTTTCTGCTGTTGGTTTTGTTATGTTCAGGGTACACAGTGCAGAAATTTCTCTAAAGGGAAATAATTTAGACATTGTAACTGGATTATGAAAAATTCTTTATAAATCATTTCTAAGAAATCCTTAAGGATGTTTTTTTTCCATTCATTCCTTGAACAAATGTTCACTGTATACTAAAAGCAAGTGAGCACAGATCATATTGAAAATGTAAGGTGGTGACTCATGATGAAAGGGGAAAAAAGTACAGAGTAACCAGGTTCATAATAGAGACTGTAGATTTAATTTAAAATAGAGTAGGAAGACATGGGAAAGGCTTTACTAGAGGCTAAGGGGTGGCATGATCTTATGTATATTAACTGGAAGAGATCACTCTATATTGTGGGAAGATAATGGATTGTGGGCAAGAGAGAGACTAGGGGAAAGAGTGATGAGGTCAGAGATGGTGATGACTCGGAGCAGTGAAGAATAGTGGACGTATCCCAGATATAAATTTGAGTTGGGAGCAAAAAAGTTTTCTGATGGGAGTAACCATGAATAGATTCTAAGATATTTGGGTTGAATTTGATGGTACAGTTTAGGGGGATAGTAAAAGCTAGATTCAGGGCAACAGGAGTGATGATGGGGAAGTGATAGGTTTGGAGAGAAAAATCAGTAGTAGCATTGAGAAATGATAGTTTTGAAATTCCTTATACGTATTGAAGTGGAGTTCCCAAAGTTTGCAGTTTGACTCAGTACAAAATGTAATTGCTTTGCGGGCAGGGACATCATCTGTCGTGTATAACAAGCCCATATAATACAATGTGGCTCATAATAGCATGCAATAAGTATTCCTGAAATGAATGAGTCCAGCGCTCAAAGGACAGGATGTCACTTGAATGTAAGAGGCATCAGCATCTATTTTAAATACACAAAAGAGAAAGCTCAACATAAGAGAACATTATCTATTTGTCTCAGTTTCTTTCCTTTAAATAGCAGTTTCAAATTAGAATCTCAGAGCTTTCTTAAATGCTCATATTTGATGCAATTTATTTATTTGGATTGGAAAGTTTCTTAGAATTGTAGAAATAGACACAATTAGTGTTCCTATTATTTGATTATACTAGGAGTTGGTTATATCTCTTTCTGGTATATAGTGAGAGTGAAAGAGAACTGGGCTTCTCATTCTGGAAGACCTAATATTCTCCACAAGCATGCATCTTTAAGGCTTGTCCTAGTTCTGGTATAAAAATATCAGGTGGAAGTCTGTGTCAAAAATATTTCTACAGAAGAAACTACCAGTTGGTTCTTTGAAAATATCAATAAGATTGACAAACCTTTAGCTAGTCTGATCAAGAGAAAAAGAGAGAGGACTCAAATATTACTAAAATTAGAAATGAAGAGGGGCATCACTACAGACCTAACAGTAATAAAAAAAGATAGTAAGGAAATGTGATGAACTACTATGTACCTATACATTTGATACCTTACACTTAATGGGAAATTTCTTAGAAAGACACACACTGCTAACATTGCCTCAAGGAGAAACAAAAAATGTGAGCAGACCTGTAACATGTAATAATAATCAAAATACAATCCAGGGAGAAAAGCTCAGGCCCAGAGGGCTTCGCTGGTGAATTTTACCAAACATTTAAAAAGGAATAGCATCAATTCTTCATGAAATTTTCCCCCAAAATAGAAGACAAGATTCAACACAATTTTTAGCAAAATCCCAGCAGACTTCCTTTGTGAATTAGATAAGCTGATGATGAAGTTTATATTGAAATATATGGGGCCCAGAATAGCCAAAACAATTGTTAACAGTAACAAAGCTGCAATAAGCAAGAAAATGCTATTATGGCTTAAGGATAGACAATAGCTCAACTGAACAGAATTGAGCCCGGAAATAAATCCTCATAATTACAGTCAATTGATTTTTGACTTGGGTTGCCGAGACTGTTCAATGGGGGGAAAGAATAACCTTTACAACAAAGGGGGCTTGGACAACAGTATATGGAAATGAAAATAATGTAGTTGGAATCTTTTTCATACTGTAGACAAAGATTTAATTCAAACTGGATGAAAACCTATATATGATGGCCATGAACAATATGTTGCATTGGGTTGGCATCAATCTATACATTTCTTTTGTAATTTGTTCTTTTTCTCCCACTCATGTTTATGACTAGCCACAGGAAAGTTTGGTTCATTTATTTCCTTTCCTCTAGTGATGGATATTTAGAATATTCCTGATTATTTGCTCTTGTAAAGTGATTTCCATCTTTGTACAGGCCTTGTACATATGCTTTGTATTTGCAGAATATCACGGCATACATGTGTTGGATACTAAGATGTGGAATTGTTAGACGTATGACTGATTTTTGATTTTTCTAGCTAGTGACAAATTCTTCTTGAAAATAACTTTTTTCTTTTAACCAATTCACTCTTTCAACAGGAGCATGTAGGATTTCCTCTTTCTTCATATTTTATGACAATTGGTATTGTCAGACATTTTCTTTCTATCTGTGCCTCTTCCTCTCTCTTTTATTTTTCCTCTTTCTTTTTCTCTAGCTCCTCCTCCTCCTCTTTTTCCACCTTCTCCTTCCTTCTTCCTCTGCACCCTTCTCTCCCTCCCACCCTTGCTGCTATACCTCCTACTTACTTTCTTTATCTCAATCTGAAGAATGTGGACTCATTCTTGATTTAATTCACATTCCCATGTTTCCCTGTAAAGTGCACATTATTTTTGTGCATTCAAGCTTATTCTTCTGTTTATCGTTTCATATACATACACAAAATACAAATATAGATTATAATAAAGCTATATATTTTGGTTGAATACATAACATATCTTCTCACAGTTTATGGGTGGTCTCCTGACTTACCTGTCTATATACATTCATTCATATTTTCTTCTAGACCTCTTAAAACTCAGTTCATCAGGAAATAAATGTTTTGTAAGTGGTTTAAGCAATGGATCTAATGTGTTTTTGTAACATAGGAAGTAAATTTTCCTGTTATCATTTATTGAATAGTCTATCCTTCCCACGTTACATTTTAGTGCCACATCTGTCCTATATCAATGACAATTACATGTGTGTATATATGTATGTGTGTGTGTGTTTCATTGCTCTATTTTCTATTACACATCCATATCTTACTCTTTATTTAATTGTATATTAAATTATTTCTTGATTTGGACATGACCACCAAGTCTTTCTTTTTTCTTCTTCTTTAAATTTGTATTGACCTGTTTTGGCCCACTAGTTTTTTATGAGAACTTTAGAATCTGCCTACAAAATTCCATAGGGTATCCGATTCCATGATATTATAATACTTCTATAAAAATTACCTTATATAAGTGTAATATAAATAATAAAGTCGTAATATATGTATTATGTAAATAAATAAATCATGTTCCTACCTTATTTCCTTTCTTCTGCTTTCTTTAGGTTTACTATAGCATTCTTTACTAATTTCTTTAAGTGAACATTTAGATAATAAAAAATTTTTAAAGTATACATTTAAGCTTATACATTTTATTTTTTTATAGTGCTCAAGTAGTTTTTTTTATGTACAATTTATAATGTCATTTGGATCTACATACTTTCTACTTTTCACCATAATTACTTTGACCCATGGATTATTTAGAAATGTTTTGTAGTACTTAAACATAAGCTTGTGCCTGTTTTTTTCTCATCTATTTTTACTTATCGATTAACAATTTTATTTCATTTTGTTTTCACTATGTGGCCTGCACACAGTGATTCTGTCTTAAATTTTTGAGATTAAGCTTATATCCTAGAATGTGGTCATGCATTTTAATTGTGTCAGGTCTGCCTGGAGAAAGTACGCAGTTTGTAAGTTTGGGGCAGAGGATTTTACATATGTTTATTTCGTCAAATGTGGTGATATTTTGTATACCTGCCCTAATGGTTTCTGAGAGAGGTCTATTGAAAACTTACACTGCAATTTGGAGCTTTTTCATTTTCACCGTACAATCTGCTATGATGTACCTCATAAGGTTGCATTGAGTTAATGAGTCAGTTATTGGGCTTAGTATGAAGCCTGACACATAGTCAACACTCAAAAATATTAGTTGCTTGATCTATTTTGTTATATTAGCATTGCTGAGCGGGTTACCCTTTAAAACTATTGAGCTCTTTTCATACTTTTCTGTAAATTCAAGGTCTCTATTTAATGTACTCTCTTGCAAATAGTATTTGCTGGAGTATGCGTTTATGTGTATGTAAAATATATTTCTAATGAGCATAGATAAGATATTTTATTCCTAATTTAGAGAATGCATATTCTCTTTAAGTATATCTAACTCATATTTTTTTAAAAAAACTAACCACATTTTATTCATAAATTTTGTATTTACATCTGTAATTTCTATTACAATATAATATTATATTATTTACATTAGTATTTAATATCAATAGCTAATATTTATATTGATATATCCTTATATTAAACAATTATGTGAATCAACTTAATTTTTAAAGTTAATTGATGCCTCCCTCTTTTTCTAAACAATAGTTTTACCAGGGATATTTTAATTCTTATACTTTTCTTTATAGTCAATCCTTATTTATAAATATTGTACTTATAAATTCTTCTTTGACCATTTCTTCCTACATTCTGTCTTCATTCTGAATTTAAATTTCTTTTCATTGTTGTTGTTTTTGAAGTATAACCTTTAGCAATGGTCTGAAACTAACAAATTCATTTTTCTTTTTTTTTAACAGCTTTATTGAGATACTAGGGGCCTGATGCACAAATATTTGTGCACTCGGGGGTTGGGGGATCCCTCAGCCCAGCCTGTGCCCTCTTACAGTGTGGGACCCCTCAGGGGATGTCACCTGCTCGCATTCCTGGCCAGCCTGAGTGGAAGGCTGATGGCTGTTTGCAGGCTTGCCAAGCCCCCCAGTGGGGACCCTCACCTCATGGGGGTGTGGCCAGCCTGGGTATGGGGCTGAGGACCATTTTCAGGCTTCCCACAGTTCCTTCAGGGTTTGGATCCCACTGGGGTGCCTTAGCAGTCTGGGTGAAGGGCTGAGGGCCGTTTTCAGGCTGCCCACAGCTCCCATTCACCCAAAGTCCAGCAAGGCTGGCTGGAACCAGGTTTCTGGGGTTTATTTATCTTCTATAATTGAAACTTTGTTGCTTTGAGTGGAGGCCTAGTCAGGCAACTGAAACCTCCTGTTTGCTTCAGCTCCATGGCTTCTATAATTGAAACATTGTTGCCTCGAGCAGAGGCATGGCCGGCCTAGGCAGGCAGTTTCCTTTGTTGCAAACGGAAGCCTCCTGTTTGCTCTAGCTCCGTGGCTGCCGGCTGCCATCTTGGCTGGGTTAATTTGCATACAGCTGCTCTGAATGGCCTGTGGGCATGCCTTAGGTGTCTCAGAGCGATGGTTAATTTACATATTACTCTTTTATTAGCTTAGATAGTTTATATATCATATGATTTATTTTAAATGTACAATTCACATTTTTAGCTTATCCACAGATGTGTGCAAACATCACTGGAATCAATTTTAGAACATTTTTATTACCTTTAAAGAAAACCCTGCACCCCTATCCCCTTGTTCTTACCACTCCCACCATCCCTAGCTCTAAACAACCACTGACCTGTATGGATCCTATAGCTTTTCCTGTTTCTGGTTTAAATATAAATGGAATTATATTATATAATATGTAGTCTTCTATATTCTATATTATCATAATCATATAATAGGTCATCCTTTGCAACTGGCTTCTTGTAGCATATATCAATACTTCATTCTGTAGCTAAACGATGTTCCATTGTATAAATTTAAAATTGTATTTCTCCCTTTATCAGTATGTGGACATATGTGTTGTTTCCACATTTTGGCTCTTATGAAAAACTAGAGGCCTGGTGCACAAAAATTTATGCACTTGGGAAGGGCGGGGGTGCCTCAGCCTGGCCTGTGCTTTCTCGCAGTCTGGGAGCCTTCAGGGGATGTCTGACTGATGGCTTAGGCCTGCTCCCTGTCACAGTCTGACCTCCTTCTGTGGGAGGCAACAGGCAGGCCAATCAGGGAAGGCATCCTGTGATTGCTGTCCGCTCTCTCTGCCTGCTGGTATGCACCTTGGTTACCTGGCACCGTCTGCTTGCTGGCCCCTGGCCCCACCAGCAGGTTGTTCTGCCATTTAGTCAGTTTGCATATTATGCTTTTATTATATAGGACAATGCTATGTACATTCATGCACAAGTTTTTATGCAAAAAGTATTTTCTTTTCCTGATTTATAAACAGGAATAGAATTTCTGGGTCATATGGTAACTGTCTATTTAACTTTATAAGGAACTGACAAAATGTTGACCAACATAGTTGAATTAGTTTACATTCCCACTGGCAGTGTCTCTGTGCTTCATTTCTCCAGGTCCTCACCAACACTTGTTATTATCTTTTTGACTACCACCATCCTAGTTGTTTTGAATTGGTCATTGTGGTTTGGACTTCCATTCCCCTGATGAGCAATACTATTTAGCATTTTTCCTCCGATATTGGCAAAATGTATATCTTCTTTGGAGACATGTCTCTTAAAATCCTGTGCCCATTTTTCAATTGTATTGTCTTTTTATTATTGAACTTTAAGTGTTCTTTATAGATTTCAGATAAAGTGCTTTTCTCAGACATATTTTCTCTCCTGTGAGTTTTTTCAATTTTTATGATGTCATTGAAAGCCCACAGTTTTTAAATTTAATAAAGTTTAATTTAGCTTTTTTTTCTTACACAGCTCATACATTGGTATCATGTCTAAAAATTATTTGCCAAATTTATAGTTACAAAAATGTACCCTTATGTTTTATTCTAAGAGTTTTATAATTTTAGCTCTTACATTTGGATCTATGATCCATTTTGAGTTAATTTTCTTTTTAATCCAACATCATTCTTTTGCATGAAGCTAGCCAGTTTTCTCAGTACAGTTTTTTGGAAAGCCTAATCTTTTCCCATGTAATTGGTTAACCATATATGTTCATTTTTGTGCTCAGAATTATATTTCATTTATGTATGTCTATCATTGTGGCAGTACTATACTCTCTTGATTACGGTTGCTTTGTAGTAAGTTTTGTAATCAGGAAGTGTGAGTCCTTTGTTCTTTTATTTCAATATTGTCTGTATCTCTTAAAATTCTATATGGCTTTCAAAATAAGCTTGTTAATTTCACAAGTTCATTCTTTGGGTGATGGGAACTTTATTCAGGCTTCTTTCATGCTTATAATTTATTTTTGTAGAAAAATGTAGACTGACAATTTTTCTTTTTTTCAGTTATCTTTCTGATTTGGCTACATTACTTGATGTTTTTTGTCCTGTGATTTTGCTGATAAAAATATGTTATTGCCTTAGTTTTTGTTCTTTTAAGATTATATTTTTTTTTCTTGTTACCTTTAAGGAAAACCCTGAGTCTTTGGTGTCATGTAGTCTAAATATAAAATATCTGTTTATATTTATTTTTTTCTGTGTAGGATTGAATATTCTTCATGAGTCTAAGGTTTCATGCTTTGCTTCTGAAATTCCTAGTGGTAATAAGTTGGACCTTTTTATTTTATATTTTATGTCTTTTGTATCCTCCACCCTTTATTTATATTGCTATAGCTTCATCTCTCCGGGATATAGTCTTTATGAACTGCTCAAATATATTTTTTTTATTTTCTTGTTATACTCAACTGTATATAATCTACTGTTTAGCCATTGAGTTTTCAATGTAATGACTATCCTTTTTGTATTCTGAAATTGTATTATTTCCAGCAGTGATTAAAGAAACATGGTAGATTAAGACAGCCTTGGTTCCAGTCCTGACTTCACTTGCTTAAGAACTGTATGATCTTGAGCAATATTTAATCTCTCTGTGCCGTAGTTTTCTCATCTCTAAAAATAGAGTACTAAAAAAAATAAAAATAAAAATAGAGTACTACATCGTGTCTACCTCAAAAGATTGTTTTAAATACTAGGTGACTTCGATGAGATAATACACACAAAAAGCTCCCCACAGTGTCTAGCGTTTAGTAAAGGCTAAAATTTCTATTTCAAACAAGGCTGTCTGTATTCTTTTAAAAGGAGCCTCCCATTATCTCTATTTCTTCTTTTGCTGTTTTAGTCCCTTTGAATTGAGTAGCTGTGTTGGCTTTAACCTCTGGTTTTGATGTGTCCATTGTGCCTATTATTTCTTCCTTGGACTCAGGGCAGAGTGGTTTGTAACCTCCACGGCTGTAATTTTCTGTGGCATGCTCATTTCCGTGGAAATTGTGTAGTTACTGGTTTCTCTGTTTCCTGTGGGAATCCCACGCATGCACCCTGGGCTGTGGCTATTTTGTGTTTGTTTCATGGAAGCCTCAGGTAAAGCTTCTAGACCAGAGTTCACGTGAGATTTAGTACCCGGTGCTTTTAGACACTGTACCTACATGGGACATGGATTTTTAAAGATCTGGTTTCTCAATTACTTTGTTACTCAGTGTTGAGGGCAGACTATGTCTCTGCTTCTCTGGGTTGATAGGTAGGTTGTCTCTGTTTTGTTTTGTTTTGGTTTGGTTTTCTGTGACATTGAGGAGCCTTTGGGTGCAATATCTTCACACTGCCTTCCAATATTGCATGAATTGTTGCCCACATCTACTTCTGTGTGGGCAGTTAAACTTTATCTGCTAGCCCCAGAGTCCATACCTAGGTTGAATGCCCCCTTGATTTCAGCTCACTAGGTGTTTATAGTTTTACTTTGTTTCCATGGCACCAAGGAAATAGTTCCTCTGAAATTAGGCCTGTGTTTGATTATGTTTTTCCGACTCTATTATAACTCTAACATTCCTGCAGAAGGAGGACCTCAGTCTGTATTATGTGATTTCTCCATGCTGCTGAACCATGTCCCCTATGCTTCTCCTTTGTGCTTTAGTTTGAGTGAGGTTCAGGAATGTTGGACTGCCTACTTGGCTAGCCCTGTAGCCTGTGCAACTCATGGAATTGTTCTGTAAGATTCAAAAGAATGGGAAACAAAACAAAATCATGTTTACAAAACAAAATCAGGCTCAGTCCTGCATGCTCTACTTATATTTTCCCAATGTATAATATTAGTATTTCCATCAAGTAGATAGGGAAACTAAGGCTCATGGAGATTACAGCTGACTTTAGAATCCATGTCTGTCTATACATCCTCCCGTCCCCTTGATGCAAAAATGAACTCATAGACTAAATCAAATATTAACTCTCTGACTAAACTTAGCAAATAAAATTCGTGATAATGATGAAATACATATTATTTTCCAAACTCAGAGCTCCATTATCACTGTCCTTATATGGTTCAGGTAGGGCTTTGCATTATGGGTTGGTATCTAGCAATATACAAATTTATATGTGCTTGCCAATGAAGATTTATTCATTCTTTCATTAGTTTGTTCATCTAACAGTTACTGAGGTCCTCTCGGATTCCAACAGTGAGCTAAGATTCAGGGCAGTGTTGGCCTTCCCTAGGCAAGAGGGATGCCTGTGCTGGACCTTCCCCTCTACCCGTCTGGTTGTACCTCTTCCCTTTAAGGGAGGAATATGTCGATCCAGAGGACATAGCCACCTTGATCCTGGGGTCTCCCTTTATAAAATGCTCTGACTAGTAAGGTAAATCTCATGCCCAAACTCTTCCAACCCCTTCCCCAAAACTGTGCTTTCTAGACGCGTGGCATGGTCCATGGGTGCACCTCTAGGCTCCAGTGATGGATGCCTGCAAGGATTGCGGGCAGAGCTGGAGGCGTATCCCAGTCCTTGCACACGGGTCCTTCCTCGTGCAGAGCAAGGTGAGTCGAGGGGAAAGGTGAGGTTAGGAGAAGGCAGGGAACCAGGACAGCTCTCATGGTGCCGCCATGTCCCAACAAAAAGCTGGGGAATCGGAGATTCTAAACCAGGCCCTGGGCTTGGGTTTGCAGGCTATCATGAGGAAATCTTTAACAGGATTAGAGCATTGAATATATTTTAATTAACAATTGGATGACTTGCTTTATAACTTTAAAATGTTCAGACCTAACGTGTGGGCCTCCATTTGAACTCTTGCCCTGGGCCCTGCAGCTGTTGGGAGTGTGCAGAATTCAGATCTAATACCAGAAACAGATTCTTAAAGAGAGCATTAGAGTAAACCATGCAAGTGCCATACAGAAACATGCTCAGGCTATTATGGGAATAGAGGCGGGCAACACTAATTCAACTGTAGCTTCCATGGCAAGGAGGAGTTCACTGGAGTGATGAGGAGATTGGGACGGCAGATATTTGACATGCTGCTCACAGCAGCACGGGAGATATCAAGAGGAGTTGCACTGTGAAGAATGGGCACATAAGCAAGGAAATATCTGTAATTAACCAGCTGTGAGACGAGGCTGGCTTGACAGTTGGTTCCTGAGGGGCTTCGGGGGGATTTGTCCAGTACCTGACCTCACCCATGGGTGTAGGGAGCCACTGCAGCACTGAGAACAGGTAGAGACACAGCCAGGCAGGCCTCTGTGTCACCTGGACGCGAGGGGTTGCAGGGGCCAGAGGTTGGCCAGCAAGATCAGAGGCCAGGAAATTTTCTAGAAAGTTGCTAGCGAGAAGCTGAAGAGGCCCGGTCCAGCAGCAGCAGGAGTGAAAGAGAGGGACAGAGTAGACAAATGCTAAGGAGATGATATTGCATCCCAATCACATGCGCGGGGGTCGTGCTGACAACTGCACATGCCCAAAGGGCAGTCACGTCCAGGCTGCATCTCAGTTAGAAAAAATAAAAATAAGTAGACTCGGCATTGGCCCCAAAGAGCAGTAAACACCCTCCGCTAATCAGAATGGATTCGGTCCTCTCGGCCGGTGCTAATCTTGCCTCTTTCGCAAATGATGTCGAACAATTCGCAGACGTGTCAGATACATACCCTTCGGCTTTAAGGACATAGAGACTGAATGAGAGAGGTCCCTGCCCTGGGACAGCCTTTAATATTTGATGAGAAGCTGCATAACTATTTTCTTGTGCATCGGAGCATATGCATATAGAAGACGGTGAACTGGGGGTAGAGGACCCATGATTCCTTTGCTGGATCCTGACCCTGGGAAAGGCACAGGGGTGGGTATCTGTCTCCCTGATTCACGACAAGATGGTTCCTGGTGCTTGTGTGGCTGCCTCACCTGTTGGGATTTCCCGGTGAAAGGCGCAGGGGCAGAGCAGGGCAAGCGATTGATGGTAAGTCCCCCCGTGTACCAACCCTCCCAGCAGCCATGGCCCCTCTGTCTGGAGCAGTGGAGCGATGGGGCTGGAGACACCCCCAAACTCCGATGGGTAGTCCCCCAATGCAGCTGGGCCCTGAGTTCGCCGCCACTCTTGTCTCCTGGATCTAAATTCACAGAACCTGCCTCATGTAAATGGCACTTCATCTGCTGGAAATGTGAATCCTGTCAGGAGCGCTGGGCTCCGTCACGCTTATCAGAAATACATTATCAGCTGGGGATTAGCAGAGGCTGGTGCCCTGTGCAGTCCCTGCCCGGCGCATAATGAATAATGAAAACTCCACGGACTGGAGACAAACACAACTGACAGGCAGGGTGTCGCCGCATCCACCTTTTCACTCGGTTTCCTGTGTCACACCGGCTCCTGCAAGGGTTTCCACTTCACTGGGCAGGGCTGGCCTCGGGGTGCAGGCTGGGTGGGGCTGTGCCCCCCACAGCCTCTCTTCCCTTCCTGATCTTCCTTTAGGCTTCCCATTAGCAAAGGTGGCGTTTTGGAGGTACCTGTAACAGCAGAAAGAAAACCTGTACAGATGCCCACAGCCCTTTTCAGGGACAGGAGTGCTGTGGGGACAGGGGATCCACCATCTCCTCCTGTGAGGAGAGCAGGGTGTGGACTACTAAAGTCCTTTATTCCTTTGAACTTGACATTCATTGCTTTTTCTCGGAAGTGAGTGGCTTTGCAAGAGGTGGTAAAAGTTCTCAGTGTAATGTTTTCAGTTGATAGCAAACAGGTTAGGGTGTAATTCCTCCTCTCTCCCACCCCTCCCTTTGGAGGGCAGGCAGCGAAGACAGAGGCTGTAGAGTGAGGTGTCTTAGCACAGAGCACAGCAGTACTTCTTGCCATAGAAATAATTGCCTCGCATTTCACCAAAACAATGCCCTTTGCGATTTTTTTAATACTTCTTAAAACTTAATATAATATCCAACTTGCCAGATTATTTCATCTTGTAAAGATGGAATAGTAAATCGTAAAGCCCTATGTTAAAGGAAATTAAAAAAGAAAACGAAGAGGCTTTTCACTATGTAGCTTTGGTAACCTAGCAAAATGGTGCAGAGAGAAGCAGGGTTCCCAGAGTGGACTCAGAATCAAAAAAGTCTGCCTTTTATTCACCTTATTTGCTCAACCGTTCCTTTTGTTTCAAGCACAAATGACCAATATTATGTGATAGTTGTGCACTGTGCATACGCATGGAGTGTGAGGTGTGCCATCGTCTGCTTTCTGGAACCACTGAATGGCTTATTCAGGATCATGTGAGAAGAAGTATCGCTCAACGTAGATTCTGTCAGGCGCCTGGGTTGGAATCACAGCTCTGCCGCTCAGGCTATGCAACCTTGGACAAGCTATTCAACCTCTCTGTGCTTTCATTTCACCATCTCTAAAAAATGAGCTGATAATACTTAAAAGGGTGTAATTTTGTAAGTTAATTAGATATGATCTTCTTTCTAAAGTGTCTGTCCTGTAGAAAGTGTTGTTAAATGTACAGTGATGATAATGATGGTGATGACAAGCTTCAAGGTGATCTCAGGGACTGCTGTGTGGAGGTGAGATTGTAAGGGAAGGCTGGGTCAGGGGAAGTAGGGGATATGAAGATACTAATTATGGGGACGTTTTTTTCACTACTCCTGAAGACTGATGATGTTCTCTCACATCAGGGCAGCAGTAATGGGAATGGCGAGAGAAGTGCATAGATTACAAATATATTTGAAATGCAGAGTCGATAGCTTTGATGATGGATTGGATGTACGAGTGAGAATGAGGGAGGTGTCAAAGTTGGTTCCCAAGTCTCTGGCAAGATTAACTGGGAAGATGGAATCATCACTTACTGTAGGAAGAGTAGATTTCAGAGAAAAAACAAGAGCTCAGTTGGGCACATATTAAGCGAGAGGTTCCTTTGACATTTCTTAGTGGGAATGGCAAAGAGCTTGGTGGATATACAGGTCAGGAGCCCAGAAAGAGGTCTGAGCTAGAGAAACTTATTTGGGATTTGAGCAAGGAGACTGGGGAGCATAAATTTACAGAGGCCACAAGATACATAGTCAACAGGGAAGGAGGCTCAGGGCTAAGTTCTAGAGAATGTTGATATTTGGGAGTGAGCACAGGAGTCTGAAATAGGTAGGAAAGGGGCCTTCTTCAGTCGGCTGTGAAAAGGCTCAAATGAAATATCCCTAGGTCAATAGACAGCTCGCACAGTGCCTGACCTGTGTAAAATACTCTTTCTTACCTCCGCTGACCCATGCTCACAGTGGCCGTGTTGGTGAGACCAGACAACGTTACTCTCCTCAATTTACAGATGTGAAAATTGAATCTGGCTATGAAATTTGCCCTCAGTAAAGACTTTAAGTTTTGTTGTAGAAAGTCTTCATAAAGTGCTCTTTGTTTGCAACCAAAAGGATCCTACTCTTTTGTTTATTATTCAGAAAGGAAATGAATTCTATAGAATGTCCATTCACTAATCAGGTGCATGTTTTTGTTTCAGATGAAGCCATGTAAGCCGAGAGACATGGCTCACACTCATCCAGCCAGTCAAATGTTAGAATGTTCATGGCTAACGGTCATATTGATTTGGGTCTGATCTCTTGGTAGCATAATTATCCCTGGCTACCAGATAATATTGAGGGTTTTAGTCTAGATCACTGGTTCTTGAAATCTGGTCCTCAGACCAGCAGCAACAACATCGTCTGGGAACTTGTTGGAAATGCAAACTCTCAGGACTCAAGCCACACCTACTGTGTCAGAAACTCTGGGGTGAGGCCTGACCACAAGTTGTCCAGGTGATTCTGATGCTCATGGTGGTAGAGACTAGCCTCATCTAGACCAGATGACTTTTCATTCTACATGCTCCATGCTTTCCTCTCCCTCCGCTAACGCACCCAGTCACCTGACAACCCCAGGCACACACTGACCAGCAGCTCAGGGTTCAAAGGGCTTTTACAGTTCATCTTTGGGAGTCTAAGTGGTGCAAGGCTACTTCTGAAGACTGATGAATAGGAAGTGTTTCTCTGTAAGAAGGGAAATGTGCTCCATTTGGTCAACACTGCTGAGATCCTATTGTATGTACATCTGGTGACTGGATAAGGAAACACCTACGGGTGACAACTTAAGTCCGCAAAGTACAGCACTGACGTTTGAGTTGTAATAATTGCCTGCTCTCTAAAGTAACTTCCTCACAGTGATCTTCAAGTCTTTCTAATATTTCCGACAGACACAAAAGTTATATGTTATTATCTTTACTTTCCAGGTGGCTACAAAAAGGAACCTCACTGGGAAAAGCCAGAAATCAGAATCAAAGTTATTCATTTCTGTAGAAGTGACAGTAAAATCACTTACTTCATTGGAGTTATCCAAAAGATATGCATGGCTTTAATATCATTCCCCGTGTCTTTTCATTTCGTTACCTAAGATTTGTACTTTTGTGCGCAATTTTAAATTAATTATTACACTCCAAGGCCTAATTTTGGTTAGCACTTTCATTATGAACTTATTTTAGCTTTTAAATGAGTTATAGCTAAAGTTAATGAACAGTATTTACTTCCATTAATGACTATTCTCATTACTCTTCTGTCCGTGATAACCGTGTAGTAAAAGCTCTCAAAGCCAGAGGAAGACCCAAGAAAGAAAGAACTCTGGGCCCTCCTGGTCTCTGAGGAGCAGATGGAGATGGGAAGGGACAATGGTGACACTGGGGAGGGTGGGCATTTCACTTTGGTGAATGTTGTTTCCAGGATATGCCTGCTCTTGCCTGGTTCATGACAGCAGGGATTGCACCCTAAGGCCAGAGTCTGGCTCACCTGGAAACCTGCCCAGGAGACCCTGTGTCTGTGCAACTCCAAACTCCCTGCACAAAATCATTTTCAAAACTTCTTCCACTTTGCCGTATGCTTTGTTACATGATCATGAGCACCTGGTTAGCCTCGCCGGGTTGGCCCAGTGGATAGATAGAGTGTCGGCCCTCAGAATGATGGGTCTCTGGTTCGATTCTGATCCAGGGCACGTACCTTGGTTGCAGATTCCCCAGCCCTGGTTGGTTGCCTGCAGTAGGCAACCAATCAATGTGTTACTCTCCCATCAGTGTTTCTCTCTGTCTCTCCCTCTACCTTCCACTCTCTAAAAATCAGTGGGAAAATATTCTTGGGTGAGGATGAACAGAAACAAACAAACAAACAAACAAACATATAAAAAACACCTGGCTAGTTGGAAATTTTAGATCTGAGGTCCCCATCTCTAGGTGCATATCACAATCTTCTACGAACCTTTTCCATAAGATGTACCTGCATGCCTCGGCCTCCACAGGAGAACTACATCTTGGAGCTCAGAGGCACGTCCTAGGCAGCAGTGTGGTTCTGCTGCACAGACTGGGTCCTACTAGAATATTGGCATAACCTTCCTTTTAATTCTTTTAAAAAATATTTTCTACTCCGTAGATAATTTTGGCTGCATGTTATATGTTTAATAGTGAATATTATTGCATTGTATGTGGGTTTTGCTTATCTGAATGTTTTAAATTAGAAAAAAAAGTGCTGCTCTCTTGTGGAATCATTTCTGCAAAGTTCCTTTTTCTCTAGGTTTCTCCTCTGATTTAAAGCCAGGATGAGCCTCCTGGATTTGGACCATGTCTGTGGGGAGTAAAGCATAGGGGCTATAGACAGGCTGATGCCGGAAGCCTGGGTCTGCCACTCACTAGCTGGAGAGACTGAACATGAGCTTGATCTCTTAGGCTGCTCATGCATGAAGTGGAGCTAGTCAGACCAGCTCCCCTGGACTGGGCTGTGCTGAGAAGTGGGCGGATTAATACATGCAAAGTTCTCAGACGGGTTCTTGGCACAAAAATGGGTCCTTTGCTACTGTGCGGCGGTCACCGTCGTGACATCAGCATTATCATTATTTATGAAAATGCTACCTGGTTTCCACCTCAACTTCTTCTGGCACAGTACAATAATGCATTTTCTAAGCAAAGGGAATAAAAGGAATTATTATTGTGCAAATAAACAAAGACCAACCAAAGGAGAACAAACAGGCTGTTTATTCAGTCTTCTAGAGCAAGGGAGCCTCTGACACTACTTGCATTTGGCAGAGACCCAGAATAGGCAGAGGAGTGCGAAAACTCTGTAATGGGAAAAAGGAAGGCTGGAGGTGTGCTCTGTAGGAGTGCGG